>OX101808.2:32424823-32678310 GCA_944452925.2 Chrysolina oricalcia
AAGCTTACAATGTGGAAATTTCCCTATTGCCACATCAACAGCATGGTCAATAAATGTGATCAATTCTGCATCCATTCAATTTAGAGTAACTTAACACAAACACATGTGGGTTTTTGAAAATACTAAGAGTAGTAAAGCAGTTTTTGTAATTATCTGTGAGCCCAGCCCTTGGCCAAGACAAAATAAGCAATCATTACTAAAGTTAGTTTAAAATTTACCACAAAGAAATACTATACAGGCAAAAAGTTATGAGGACTGTTTATTCCCATGTCCAATTCTTATCAGATCTATTACATTTTCATATTGTCAAACATACGGGAATTCAGATTTAAAGAACCTATTTCCTCAGATTTTATCGTTTCACTACATTTACATAATTTTAATGAAGCATTTCGGTACATTCAAAGTTACTTTTCATGTGGTAATATTACGATTTCCAAGTATTATCAAATAGAATGGGCCAATTGAACAAAATAAAATTTTCACAAAATTTAGATAGAAATCTTAATAAAATCCTGCTAGTTTAGATTACAAACATTTCATAATACCTTGATGAGTTCTCCAGAACTTCAATTGACAAGGCTATCATAAAAACAACCGAGGTTTCTGTAATACTTTTGTTTATAACATAACTATTGTTAGAACCATTAAATGAATACATAAAATCCTGTCTTAAGGAGCACTTTGATTCCATATGGTTTACAATTGCAGAGATGAAAAAAACCGGCAAGTGGTAGGTCAAAAGCCATTTTTCGAAACTGTTGGACATCTTCACGGCTCTTCGGTCATTTTTACATTAGAGATCAATGAAGGAGCAGTGATACGAAAGATTGTATGGTTGAATTAAATAAGTCTCTGAATTTCCTTATATAATACACTTTGAAACTGCCAAAATTTGGATACACACACTGTTGGTTAAGTCTTAACAAGAACGGTATTGTCTCTTGCTCAATATCCTAAAATAAAAATAAAACAAGGCTAGTTATTACCCTAAATTATTGTTTAGGGATCGTAAAGATTTACGAATCAAAACAAGATAACTTAAATTAAGATTTGAATTGAAACCTGTGAATATTTGGAAGTTTAAAATTTTCAATCCATTATGATATATCTTAATTGTATTTCTTCCTGTTTCGGTTTTTGAATTATTTCTAAAATGATTCTTTACTGGTTGGT
The DNA here is from genome assembly GCA_944452925.2 of Chrysolina oricalcia. Lineage (NCBI taxonomy): Eukaryota > Metazoa > Arthropoda > Insecta > Coleoptera > Chrysomelidae > Chrysolina > Chrysolina oricalcia. The sequence continues at coordinate 32,426,000 of OX101808.2, forward strand.
TCACAACAGACTATTTCAGATGATCAGTTCAAAATAGAAAATCTGTATATTTTTCATGTTCAACTAGGACTTGCAGCATTCTAATTGTCAAGTTGGAAACTTTTTGTTCAACTAGTACTGTTTGTAGATGTGCTATTTTTGTTTTCCTTTAAAAAGTTTTAGTTGTTTTGGAAAGTATCCTTTTTTTTAATTTGCCAGAACTGGTAATTTGGGAAAAATTGTTCTATTCTGAGAATTAGATCAAAATGCACTAGAATTTCCAAGTATTCATGATAAAAGAAAAGTAAGATGTTTCTAGAATTAGAAAAATGTGATAGCAATAAATGCAACTTGTAATGGGATATTTTTATGTAGGTCCTTGTGGTTGTATCACTGCATTTTTATTTACTGGATATGAAATCAAAATATAACTTATTATTAAAATAACAGCCAAAGCTTCATTAACAAAATAAGTAATGACAATAGAATTAAATCAATAATTATTAACTACAATGGTGTTTGTCCCTCCCCCCACACTTTGATAAAAATATATGAAAACTGAATTTATTCTCTAAGCCAGCAATCACACTGATCGACCAGGACCGACCGTCCGCGACCGTCCACCAACGACCAAAATTTCCAACACATATATTCTTATCGCAGAACTCACACTGTTCGACCATTCTCGACCAAACACGACCGGTTTTCAAAGACCATGTTTGAAATTACAACCTGCTGGAAATTTTGGTCTGCCTCAGACTACTGTGATGCAATGCCCATGCGCTAAATTATCATTTGGACACATGTATGTGATAAACTTTCAACAGTTTTTCACAAAAACGAAAATTTTAATATTATTTGTGTAAACTATTATATTTCCAATTGAGTCAGAAATTCGTGAGTTCTATATTTACAATTCATAGTACATCCAAATTTTTAATGTTTTTAAAGCAGCGGAACAATACAGGAACCGTGTGGACCGCCGCAGAGATGAATATTTCAATAACAGCGGTGAGGAGTCACGTCAAATCAGAGTAATCCTAATAACAGCAATACAGGAGTCATTGATGGAATTTATTAACGCAAGAGAATAATTGTTTAGTACCAGTAATGTTCAACTAATGGTAACTTACATATTTTTTATGGTTAAAGAATTATCGTGCTGGTTACAGAAACAGGAGACATTCCTTGGTGCTCCATCGGGAATTACTGCCAAGCAAATAAAAAATTGGCCTATTGATTGGGAATTTCTGTTGGTGTAATTTATGGACATTTAATAGTATTGGGTATTGATCTTTTAGTAATTTGGTATGATTGGTTCAAAATTCACCCTCTTGTTCCCGATATTAATAAAGTTATCTATCCCACACTTTTTTACATTACTTTATTAATCGTTTATAAAAATCATACACTATCATGATTCTTTCTTCTTCACTATCACTCCTACTCATTATTCACAACGAAAGCATTGAAATTATGATTTTAACTTTTTTCAGTAAATAAATAGAAAATTGACATAACCTTCTGAATGTCAGATCAATGTCAGATTTACAAAATTATTCTGGCGGACGGTCGTAGATGGTCGATCAGTGTGAGTTTGAAAGTTTTCATTGATCTACTTCAATTTTTGGTCGAAGGTGGACGGTCGGTCCTGGTCGATCAGTGTGATTCCTGGCTAAGGGCTATTGTTAATAAACTGAGAAAAATATGACAATCAGCCCTTTGCTGTATCACATTCGTTAAATATAACGTCAACGATATCGGCCACTTCCGTTGTTTTGCTAAGATCAGTGTGCTAAAATCATTTAATTATCTTTATTTGAAGACATTTATGGAAGATTTAAACATAAAAAGTAAGACATTCAATTCATTACCACAGCTGAAGTTATTGTATCACATTTCTCTTCAAAAAAATTGACGAAGTTATACTAATATGAAAATGAAAAAAATCACTTACCACCATATCCACCACCAGTAGCATATCCACCACTTCTATCTTCATATCCTCCCGCCTGACTGCTGTAACCTTGTTGTCCACTACTGTAGCCACCCTGCGCGCCATATCCCGAATTCTGGGAAGCCCCATAGCCACCAGAGTAATCTTGACCACCGCCATAGCCACCAGCTCCTGCATTACCATAGGACGTTGAGTAGCCGCCGCTTTCATAACCGCCACCTCCTGCAGCTTCTCCGCCATATTGGTTGTAACCTTGACCACCTCCGTACGACTGACCTCCTCCATATGATTGTCCTCCACCATAGGGCTGAGTGCTGTAGGATTGTTGGCCGTATCCACCGCCACCACTGATAATCAAAGTACATAGTCAACACCATGAAATAAATATCCATTGATAAATCTTACACTATACTTGGGTCTGTATGAGTAGGAAATACCCTATTTATGTTATAACTACATTTATAATGAGATGGAAACTATGAAGTGAGAGTTGACATTTGACAATATGCTCTGAAATGCAGATAATAATATACAGAGAATATCAAGGCATTCTTCCAATATAAATAATAATAAAAAAGGTTAATCAATTAGTATAAAAAGGCGAATAAAGGATTTAATCTGCGAAGTTTAAAATTTGTGAGAAAATTACAGGTAAGAATTACATAAGAGTACGTTTTGTAAATTTTTAATAATGAACAAAATAAAAAATAACTACCTGAGTTAATAGGAAAAAAATTTCGGCGAATCTTGAATCCAATTTTTCATTTACTTTTTTGAAAGAGATTAATGACTTGATTGTTTTTGTACGACTTGGAATCCAATTATAGGAAAATGGCAATACCATTGTTTATATAGAAGTAAGATAGTCAATGCCTGTGTAATTGGTGTTTGACGCAAACGCGAGTGTCATCTAGCGTGATTAGTTACAAACATGAATATTTATTTGAGGTCATTTTAATGGAGGTTCCTTCAAAAAACCCTGATTTTAATGCTGTCCCATTGTTTCAATCAAGTTACGACATGACTTGGATGCGAGCTCACTATCGCCATCTACATGTCGCATCCATTTTAATCCAATTATAATCCCATAAGGTTGACTATCTTCTATACAGGGTGTTCCTAAACATCATGTACATCCGAAAGGGGGTAATTCCTCAGCTCATTTTAAGACTAAAAGTTCATATAAACATTGGTCCGCAAACGCTTTGTTACCGATCTACGGGGTGTTGAAATTTCAAGATTTTTTTTGTTTTTTCTTTATAGATCCTGCAGTTTTTGAGATATGTGGCTCAAATTTGAAACATAGATTATGTTATAGGGCTTACATCGATGGACATCTCAAATGTTTGTGAGAATCTATAGGGTGATAATTTTTTTTGGGTCATGCCCCCTTTTCTCCCCCTGAACTTTTTTGCGGTGCGCCGTTGATAAATTATAATATACAAAATGAATTTTTTCATTCATTTACAAACTTTTTTGTGTCTTGTAGTTTTTCCGTATCTAAAACCGTTGTCGAGAAAAAATGGAAATAGCAATTTGTGTATTTCGAGCGCAAAGTAATTGATTGTCGCTCGACAAAGAGAGTTACCGTGCAACGCGAAGCGGAGCGCGGTAATCTTTGGAGAGCAACAATGACACTTTGTGCTTGAAATACACACATTATTTTTTCTACAAACGCATCTTTCAGACAAAAAAAGATCGACACTTCATTCAAATAGGCACATAATATTATAATAGTATGAGAAAATGAATACTCAGTAGAAATTCGTAATGTATAAGCTATCCAAGTATCCAATAATTCAAATCTCAAACAGAAGAAAAAAGTGAAATCATTGCTTTAAAAAAATCCGATGCCGGGATCTGTTCCCGGGACCTGGATTTAAACCGACCAACGATAAGCTTAGCTCCAACGCAGATTCTCAGATGGCTATGAGTGTATTGTCTATACTTTCCATCATGAAAGAATAGATTTGTTTTCAAACAAATGCAGTGGAGAGCGAGCGTTTTTTGACAGTTCGTATGTGGAGTCGTTAGGTGTCTTTACATGTGTTTAAATTGTTAATTGTAAGGTGTAAATTTGTTATAAATACTCGTTATAGCCTCGTAACAATGCCAAATTATTCAAATGGCGATTTGGCTGATATGCATTTTATTTATGGCCTTGCGAATGGAAATGCAAGAGAAGCCAGACGTCTATACATGGAGCGTTATCCCAATAGAATAATACCTGATCAACGAATATTCTCAGATATTCATAGGCGTCTTGCAGAAACTGGAACATTTAATAAAAACACTAATGATGGAGGTAAACCACGTACCGTTAGAACACCACAGATCGAAGAAGCTGTTCTACATGAAATAGAAGAACAGCCAGACACTAGCACCAGAAAAATCGCTAAAAATTTAAATATCAGTCACCAAGTTGTTTGGCGTATATTGCGTGAATCTCTACTATATCCATATCACATTCAAAGGGTGCAAGCGCTCCTTCCTCGAGATTTCCCTTCAAGAGTTAATTTCTGCCAGTGGTACCTTAATAGGATAGCAGTAAACCCCAATTTTGACTGTAAAATCCTTTTTACCGACGAAGCCAATTTTTCCAGGAATGAAATTATAAATTTTCATAACAACCACATATGGGCCGAAGAAAATCCACATGGAATTGTCGAAACTCATTTTCAAGAGCAGTTCTCATTGAATGTATGGGGTGGTATAGTTGGGGATCATTTGATTGGTCCTTTCTTTTTGCCTGGTCGGCTTACTGGAAACTCATACAGGCATTTTTTGCAATACGAATTACCTTTATTACTTGAAGGCTTACCTCTTTTGCTCAGACATCAAATGTGGTATATGCACGATGGCGCACCAGCACATTTTTCTGTTTTGGCTCGGCAATATTTAAATGAAGTGTTTGGGGACAAGTGGATAGGACGGGGTGGACCTCAGTTATGGCCCCCTAGGTCCCCTGATTTAAATAGCCTAGATTTTTTTCTATGGGGGCATCTCAAATCTCTCGTGTATACAACACCAATAAATACCATCGATGACTTACGAAATCGAATATTAAATGCATTTGAAACTGTAAGAAATACTCCGGGGGTGTTTGGCAGAGTACGGGCATCAATGAGAAGAAGAGCGGACGCATGTATAAGGATTGGAGGAGGTCACTTTCAACAATTGTTATAACGTTATTTCCTTGTTATGTCTTTTATTTGGATGTTTTGTATAATAAATCGTTATTGCAAAAAAAAGCCTTTAGCAAACAGCGGCGAACAAAATAATTTTAGCGAATTACAAAAAAATTTAAATTTTTTTTTTCTCGATAACGGTCTTAGATACGAAAAAACTACAGGATGCAAAAAAGTTTGTAAACAAACCAAAAAATTCAATTTGTACCTTAGAATTTACCAACAGCGCACCGCAAAAAAGTTCAGGGGGAGAAAAGGGGGCATGACCCATAAAAAAATATCACCCTGTAGATTCTCACAAACATTTGAGTTGTCCATCGATGTAAGCCCCATAACGTAATTTATGTTTCAAATTTGAGCCACATATCTCAAAAACTGCAGAATCTATAAAGAAAAACCAAAAAAAAAATTGAAATTTCAACACCCCGTAGATCGGTAACGAAGCGTTTTCGGACCTGAGTTTATATGAACTTTTAGTCTTAAAATGGTCTGAGGAATTACCTCCTTTCGGATGTACATGATGTTTAGGAACACCCTGTATAAACAATGGCAATACATTTTTGATTTTTTTTTAATTCTTTAACTTTATTTTATACTGTGACGCTATTTTTATTCCTTGTATTATAAATATGATTATTGAAGTTTATTTTGTGCTATGCTTATATAGATATAATAAATCATTATGTTCTATCGAAATAATTGTCATGTTAATTTCTTGAATTATTTGCAGTTTTTTATTTGGATATAAATATCTTCTACTATTATGAAACCACTACAAACTTTGCAGAACAAAGCTATAAAATGAATATTCAAATTGCCCTTTTTAGAACCCTCAAAAAAATTATATAAACCTAATAACTTACTGAATCTTCGTTTATTATATGAATTTAAAATTTCAATTTTCATCCACTATGTTGATACAGGAAAAAACATTCGGATCTTACTTTTGATCATATTTCGAATATCCATTACCATATAACAAGAAATGTAAATAAAATAAACGCTTTACGTTTCAAATCAAACTTTGGAAAAACGTCTATTTTTTACGAAGGAATTGAGATATATAATAAAATACCACAGGCAATAAAAGAAATTAGGACTAAAACTAAATTTAAAAATGAACTTAAAAAATTTATACTCAACAGATGATTTCCCATAATATAACAATATTTCACCTTTGACTGTCTTTTTGCTTTTGTTTCTGATTGATATTATTTACTCATATTTCACAGATTCATCTGTATCGTTAATTTTTTTATATTTGTACCAATTGTCGTTATACAATTTATGTTAAAACTTAATCCCTCTATAAACAGAAATGTTTCTTGGGATAAATAAATAAAAAATATATATATATATATATATATATGATTTTCAAAAACCATTTCTGAAGAACCTCGAGATTTCTGAGGTGAGATTTCATGACTCTTCCCCAAGCCAGAATCCAATAAATCGATTGAGACTGTATTAATGAAAAATAAAGAATTTCAAGGGTGTTTATTTGCATGAATGTTTGAAGATACTAGAATTTTGATAATAAACTTTGTAATGTCCTCAACAAAAATACTATTTGTTTGTACCATTTTAGATGTGTCAAGCATAATCCCTGAGTACTTGATATTATCTGTTTCTTCTATTCTAGTATTATTACGGGGTTGCCGCCAACTTTCTCTTTGTGAATTCCCTGTACATTTACATTTGAAAGAGTCAAATACTGTTGTTTGTTTAGACGATTTGTGATGTTTGTATTTAATGTATGTTTATCATCATGAATGATTAAGTGAATATGTTTTGTAAATTAAACTTATCTATTTCAAATAAACTACTACTACTAAATTCATATTCCATTACTTAATACAATTTATTTGAGGAATCGGACGGTAATATGAAACATTTATACATAATCCTATGCTTAAATGTAATTTAACCTGGTAAAATGTATGTACTGACATGAAAATAACATTTGACTAGAGAATAATAATTAAATTGCATAAAAAAACTGACAAATTTTTTTTTGGAAGAGTAAATGTGCATCCCATTTAGTAACATGCTCAGTAGTTCGTGAGCAAGGGTTGCAAATAAGGGAAAATTTTATATTGCAACTCTTTGATACAAGACAAAATTAATTTCTGCCACGTTGGTTATAAAATTGCAAATTTTCAAAAACAAAAAATCAGCATAATGAATTTTGGTTATATTCAATTTGACTCACCCTTGACCATAACCATTCTGTCCTTGTCCGCCATTATCGAACCTAGGCCTCTTCGGTGGACCCCCTGGTCCTCCTTGATTCGATTCATATTGCCCAGGACCCCTCTTTTGTGCGCCGAATCCACCCGCTGGCCCACCTGGTCCTCCACGACCTCCCCTTGGAGCGCCGAAGGGTCTGCCACCTCTGGGAGCCCCTCTGCCTCCCCCTCTTCCACCCATACCACCCATTCCCCCCATACCACCCCTATCAACTCCTCCGGGCCCACCACGACCTCCTCTGAATCCGCCGCCAGGACCTCCTCGTCCCATTCCCCGTCCACCACCACGTGGTCCAGGACCGTCACCTCCTGGTCCGCCTGGAGGGCCACCCTGAAAGGAACCTTCTCAAACCATTAGTTATTGTGAAATGTATCATTGATTGACTTGTATTACAAAAATGCAAAATGGAACAGTTTCCATATCAAATGGGGGATTAAAGAGAAGGTAGTATTTAAGTATAATAGCTATTTGTGTACTTCATTCAACATAGACACATAACCTGTGACAAAATTAACACTCGATAATAATCCCAAATGTATAAGTTATCCAAATATTCAATAATTTGAATCTCTTGACAAAAGTTAAAAAAGAGAATAACACTTTTGAACAATTTTGACATTTTTAATCAAAAAGTAAAAAATATATCAAAAAATTTCTTTGTATTTGAAAGCATTAGTGATTTGTTTTCTGATGATAGAAAATATTTTTAACAAGTTCATTTCAAAATACTCTAAAACTGATTAACAGCAAGTTACCGATCTGAAATTTGAAATGTTACTTATTTTTTAAAATTAATCCTCATATACAGTGCCCTGCAAAAAGTTGGCATCTTATGGGGAAAACTTTAAATAGTAATTTTATTTCAACATTCGTCTTGGGCGTTAAGATTGGCTTTGAAAAATTATGAAAAATGGTCTACTCAGGGGGTCGAGACTTTCGCTACTTAAACTACCCTTTCTTCTTGAAATAACCAAATTTTATCAAACACAACATGTCTTTGAAATGGATCTCATTTTCTTAAAGTAAAACGGCTTTCTTGTTTTTGAACATGATTGAATGCGATTTGAAGGATCTGCATACAACATAAAACGATAATGCAATTTCCGGTTTCATCAGAAGTGACATGAAGTTTCGATTTTTAATTTCACTTATTTTGTCTCCATATGACATACTGACATGACAACCATGTATTCAATGGTCAGTTTTTAATGTTTTTATTACAAAAAAAGTTGTAATTGGTCAAAACGTTTCTGCTATGTAAAATTTGATTTTCAAATTTGGACTACTAATCTTTTGGAAATGGCAATATGGTGGTTTGTTAGGTTTTTTCTAACCTGATTAGCCACCATGCTGCCATTAGAAAAAAAAAATAGTTATTTCAATTTCTAAATTCAATATAAAACAGTTTTGTTGAAGAATCTTCTTATATTAGAATTTTCTTACATTTTGCAAAAATAGTAATAACTTAAAGTTGCAATAGATCGTTCAAATTCCAGACATGTGTGTGAAATCAATTTACACAACTTTTATCTTTTTAAATTTTTTGAAATTCAAACAAATAAGTCAATTTTAAGCAATATTTTGGAGAAATAAAATAGCTACTGGCAGGTAGGGACAGTCACTTGAGTACGTCCAAGTAAGCCATTTGTCATTTTTAAATCAAAACTTAACACAAGAGTCAAATATGAAAACAAATTATAAATTTTTTCATACCTATGATGCCGGAAGACACTGTCAGTTTTAAGGATATTGATCAAGTCCTTGGAGACAAACAAGTCAGAAACACAACCTAAATAACTTCTTGAAGAAATCCTAAACTAATCTAAGGTTAAGAAGTTAAAATTTCCACAGATTCACTATATATAGATCCACTAAAATACTTCCCATTGAAACCTATCCCAAATACAATTTTAATTAATTAAGGTAGTGTGAATTTTCAGTTAATTAATTTCTAGGAATTCTAGATAAAATTTCCTTGAAAGAAAAAATGTTCATCCCATTCAGTAACGAGCTCAGTAATTCGTGAGCACGGGTTGCAAATAAGGGAAAATTTTCTATTGCAACTTTTTCATTCATGACAAAATTAATTTTTACCACGTTGGTTGAAAAATTGCAAATTTTCTTTACATCTGGATCTCTTATCGGGACTGATAAATTCAAACCTGAAGTGGTTTTACCTTAGTTGAGCAAGTGATAAATTTTCCAAAAAGTTTATTCTTATAATTACCCATTTTTTATCAATTATTTATATACCCACATTCAAAACTTTTTTAAATAAGACTTATTCAACTGTTTGATATTTTTTCAAATGACCTTACTGTAAACCACCATATTGATACTAGGATATTCAAAATACAGTTTGAGGAGAAGAGATGTGTGAAATAAGATGATTTAACATATAGATAGGTAGTTATTGTAGCTCCAACAGTAGTATACATGATGTCCCTCTTGAAAAAACCACCGTTTTTGAGATTGTTGAAAAAAATCAATTTCAGCCTTGCAAGTCTCAACAAATTTTTTTTTTATAAATTTCAATGAATAATACACAAGTTTATATAAATTAACCAGCAAATAGCTATCAAATATATTTTTAAGGTAACAATGTCTATTTTAATGCAGTGTTGGACAACAGTTTATATTTTCTTTGAATTTTTCTCGATACATACAAAAAAGCTTTGTTTGATACAAAATACTTTTTTCTTGAGTAATGGCATTACAAAATTCACATCCACCAATAGAATATCGCTGAATGTACTTGTGTGTACTAAATACTTGAAATACTCAAGTATTGTTTATGCAAAAGTTTTCACTGAAGATTTGTGTTTGAACCAGAAAATTGACTATATTATCTTTGTACTATACTCTCTATTATTAGGATATCAGATCAAATTTCAGGCTTCTACAAAAATAGGATATCATATCCAATTTTAGACTTAGGCAAAAATATCATAGCCACCTCAATAACTACTTTCAAATTGACATCTAATCCAAGTATCAATAACTATTATTTAAAACATACAATTTTCAAGTGGAGAAGAACACAAGTTAATAATAATAATAAACCCACCATGAAAACTAAAAAATATATGAAAACCCGAATGCAAAGAATAACCTTTTGCCAACACTGCTTTAATCTTCTATTACTTTTATACTAGTAGAAGAATGTTTTGGAATTTCATTGAAATTACCTTCTGGCTTATCACTACGAATAGCTTTTGGTTTATTACTACCACTAGGTTTTGGTTTCCCACTATAAGTAGCTTTTGGTTTAGTACCAAAACCTTCCTTATCAAGGTATTTCTGATAGCAAATTTGGCTGAGATCTTTACAGCGAGCACGTATTTCTGAGAATATAGCATAATCATCATCAGATTTAGTAGTTTTATATAGTTTATGTGCTGCCTTCTTCTCAACATTCAGTTGTTTCACTTCATCACTGAACCAAACAGGAAAAGTTGACTTTTTGCTATCAGTTACTGTAACAAAAAATTTATTGCAACAGTCGAAGCATAATTGCACGGGATGTCCCCAAAAACACAATCAGCAAGTTCACTTTCGGCAAATGCACGCCTTCAGATACTCTCCCTATAGATCAGAACAAACACAACATTAACATCACGAGACTTACCTGGTCCACCTGGTGGAAAACGTCCTCTTGGGGCCCCTCGCGGGCCTCCGCGTCCTCGCATCATAGGACCGCCACGTCCTGGAGGTCCACCTGGGCCGCCTCTGCAAAAAAATCCATAAAATCCCGCCAATTGGTAAAGGTCATCGACACTTACCGGCCTCTGAAGCCACCGCGTCCTCTGGGTCCTCCTGGGCCCCCACGCCCCATGGGTCCACCACGACCTCTGAATCCCCCACCTCTTTGAGGAGGACCGGATGAAGGAGCTCCACCGGCTTCACCAGACGCCGCTTCTGATGCGTCAGCCATTGTTAATCTAAGAATAAATCAAATAAATTGTTTTCGTTGATGAAATTGAAACAGAGTAATAAGATATCCTATATTGACGTCGAAATCGAAAAATTAAGCAAAGGTTTATTAGAACGAATCCTTTTAAAAAAAAAGCTACATAGCGGCGAAATTTTTGCGCGTCCTAGCGTCCATTTCGCATCACCTCATCTACTCTAGTTCGAATAATTAAATTACTGCACAAAATACATTGCGTAGATAAGAATTATTATGCAGCGAATTATCAATGAAGAAATATTTTCTACATACCTGTACAAATTTGTAAAATAACTGGAATGAAGACGAGAAAACCTCACCAAACGAACACACACAACTTGCCGGCAACACACCACGAACCAAAATGGACGAAACTACGATTTACGAATGAAATTATCGACGGAAGTAGTTCCTTATAAATTGAATGACTAATGACTTTTCTTCTCGTTCAGTGATACCAGTCCAGTCGTTTGTGTTCTCAAAACACGTTCCATGCGTATACCAAAGAACCACAGCAAACAACTCATAAAGGCCGATTCAGATACATGGGTGCCCATGCAGGGTTTTTGAAGTACGTGCGATTCACACGCATATGCATTTTTAACGCTTGTGCCTGAAAACTGCACGACAATTCACATACGTGCCTTTCACGCAAGGAGACTAAAATTTTACAAGGAGTGTTTGTTTCCCAAAGACAATGGAGATACTAGTAGAAAGAGATGAAAGAACATTTGTGACGAAATGTGACGTAGTAGGACGTGTCATGGCCGCCGTTTTCTATAGACAGCACAGCGGTGGGATTATGTGAGCCATAGAATTCTACATATCGCTACGTTTTGACGTAAAAGGTATTCCGTGTATACAGTTAGCGACAGTTTCCAGGCGACAAATAGATATTTGACAGCATTTGAAGCGCCATCTTGGCCCTTTTACAATAGAATTCAACATTTAATAGCTACAGTTGAAGAAAGTGGTATTCCGTGTGCACTTTAGCTACACTCGCTTCGCACGATTGTCGTTATTTGAAGCGATAGCCTAGAATGTGTCGAGAAGACAAGGAAATTCTCGTTTAGAAAGGGATAGAGTTTTATTTTAAGAGGTTAATGCCGGAAATTTCGAATTTCAAACAACCGACTTTGATTGTGTCTACAGACATCTTATGGTGGATTTATGCAGCAATCATAAGTCTTAGTCATAAGGAAGAATATTCGTCAATGATTGGTTGGAATATACGGACCAACCAATCATTGACGAATATTCTTCCTTATGACTAAAGACTTATGACTTATGATTGTTGCATAAATCCACCATTAGTGTCTACTAACGTCACTATTTAAAAAAAAAAAACATTGAACCAAATTTTTGGGTGCTTGAAGTAACTCGATAAATTGTTCCATTTCTGTATTTTTGTTTAATTTTGTGAACGGTTGCACGCCTTTTAAATAATTCAAACTTCTAAATAAGAATTATCCAAACAATAGGTATACAATGGGTATATAAAAAAATTAATAAGTGAAAAAGATAACTTGGAAATAAACAATTATTACAGTAGCAAATAATCAATAATTCAATGCATGCCTTATCACATGAATCCAATCAATATTAAAATGAATAATAAGTGCAGTTTATTCATTTATTATTACAAGGAATGTTTCAGTAAATTTCATAATTCCTAATAACTGTTACCAGTCTCATACTTCTAGATGTGTAGGAATGGTACGTAAGAGTAATTGGTAGAGGGAACTTTATGAATATCAACTGGGGATCATTATAAGGGTTGAAATAATGGAGATTTGAATGGTTGCCAAATAGACCGTCAGATAGTGACACATACAAGCCTCGAATAGGGTTGAAAAGTAAGTCGATGTTGAGTAAAATTAAGGGAAATTTACGAGTGGCTCGTGGGGAAAACAGGGAAAAATCAAAAAGAATTTCCATTGAATTTTCCGACGACAAAATCTACTTTTCCATTCACGCCACTCAAGCCACTCGGTCTAGTGACGATGTAGGTTTTCATAGTTTCGATAGGCTTGCGTGGGAAAACCTGTTAAAATCTCGATTTTTCTTTACAAGATTACAGCCTCATTTTAACCCTTTAGCCACCTTCAACACTCAAGCCTTTGATCTTCTGAAGCCAGGTAATATTAATTAATGATTAGGTGAACACGGCTCGCGTTAAAATATGGAAAATCGAATTTTCCATATATGTTATCCCCAGGAGCCACTTGTAAATTTTCCTCCATTTTACTCAACATCGATGTACTTCTCAACCCTATTCGAGGCTTGTATGTGAAAATGGGGCACCTAAATCTGTCACTATCTGACGGTCTAAAACCTTTCTCACAGTTTATTGGAAGTTGCAAAAAACAATAAATATATAGAATCGAACGCACCTATTTTGGCAATCTCAACTTTTCCTCTGAATATTTTCCTGAAGTGAAAATATAAGTAGGGATTACAAATGGAATTTGTTATTTTGATTTCTTGTTTCAATAGTAGAAATATCGATTTGTTTTTCATTGATTCATGTTATGCATTTGTTCAAAATTTGTTCTTTCCTTCAACCTCCTACATGCACCCTTACAAGCAACCCTCAGAAGTCTTTGAGCTAGGGAAGACAAGGCCCTAATCTTTCAACATGTGATACCATTTACGGGACCATGCTAGAATTTGAGTCCATGGCCTTATGGTTGAGAAGCAAACACTCTACCATCACGACCACAATGGCTCTATTTCATTATGAAAATATCCAGAAAAGAGCTGAAAACTAGATTACTGCTAATGGAATTTATGCAGTCATTTTGTTTCATACACCTAGTTTTTCTCAATTGTGGGAGATATTCCATATCTTTTACATTATTATGATAAAAATATAAAATATCAAATTGTACTCTCCACAAATGACAATATTCCATTTGCAGTATCCTCATTCCCTGTCACTGAGGTTGAAAATATTTATTTATTATATATCTAAACTGACGTTTGGCTAGATCTATGAAATTGATTTTTTGAATCAATCCTCTGAGGTACCCTTGTAAATGTAGTTGGACCAAAAATAACATTCCTCAACGATAGTTGAAGCCCACATTGATTTCTTGTTCTCTCCCGTGGCAAGACCAATTATAAAAATTATAGGCAGGGCAGAGGTACGGGATCTTGTAAGATTGTGTGAGATGTCTTCGTAAAATGCGTATTGTTAATAATTATACTGAATCATTCCTTCCTTCAAAATCTTATTCTGTAATATAAACATTGATGTTATCCATTATAGCTGCTCATCTCTTTGAGGAATTGGTTGCTCAAATATTTCTCATCAATTTGTAAAAGGATTCAAAAGGAAAATCCACGTAATGTACGGCAAACATCAGAATATTTGTACCAAAGGTTCGCCGTTTCGCCCGTTCTTGAGATAGATTTCCATAACTACTCCATAGCTCTATTCATAATTCTTTTACTAAAATTTTTGAGGAAAAATATCCACATTATATTTTTAATTTTTTTATGGTTATAAAATAGTTGAATGATTAATGGTTACAAAAGTTCATAAAGCAAACATGATAAATTGAAAATTCCCAAAATTTTATCGATGTTTTCTGAACGAGATAGAAATTACGAACTCTTCCGATTGGAAAGCAATATGAAAGCGAGACTTTCGTATAGGCACACGCAAGATGCATATAACTCCTGGTGGAATTACTTATAGCTGTGAAATTGTCATCCAAAGACCAAAACTGTTGATGTCACAGAACTCATACTTATATGTTATGTTATGTTATGTTATGTAATAAGATATAAGTATGAGTTCTGTGGTTGATGTACGGCCTGCTTGATTCATGACATTTTTATTGCGTCAAGAGAGTTTACTCAATTTTAACATAGATGGCAGGCAAATCATTACCGATCATGATGACTTGACATGTCGTTTTGACAAACGCATGCTGCGTCATCGACATAACCTCAAATTGAACCATGTCATGATTGTCATGTCGAAGTCGAGACACAAAAAAATGCTATACACTACCCTAACTTTTACGAATGACAGAAAAACACAAGAACAAATAAATAACAATAGCCCAACAACTAAAAACTTCGCAAAACTACCGAACTGAGCGAAAAGTATGAAAAGAACAGAAAAATCACACGGTAATTGACATATAACCTCAAAATAATGTTAACGTTCAAAAACTCAAAAAATTTATCTAGTAGGCACTTTGGATTGTTGGAAACTCCACTATATACGACTTAGGCGTCATCCATTGACGAATGGAACAAACTCTATTGACGTAATTACAGGATCAAGAACTTTAGTTGAAACAAAAGCGAATCAGTAAACGCACCAGGACCAGGAGTTATATGCATCTTGGGCACACGGAATACCAAATGAAGCGATTGTAGTTCTCTATGGACTGTAGCTATTAATTATAGAATTCCACATTGACAAGGAAGTTCTTGCTTAGAAAGAGAACGAATGATTTTGTCCACAGGACACTGTGTCAGAACCAAAGAACACAAACGGTGATATTCTTGTGATTTTGGAAAATATAAATATAATTATTTCTGAATATTCAGAGATTATTGGTGTGGAATAACATGTTAAAAAAATAAGGGCATCCTCTTTCCTAGGTCGCACAAGTCTTTCGAAGAATTCTGGGGTTGTTCGTAATTTACATACGAGTGGTTCATCCTTTCGCCACAATAACGCTAGTAAGTAATTGAAAAATGTCGGGGCGTGGCGCAGTGGTTAAAGCGTCCGACTTTGGGTCGAAAGGTCCGAAGTTCGAGCCCCAGTTGCGACTCAAGGAGACTTAAATTTAACAAGGAGTGTTTGATTCCCATAAGACAATGGGGGCACTAGTAGAAAGAGATGAAAGAACATTTGTGACGAAATGTGACGTAGTAGGACGTGTCATGGCCGCCGTTCTCTATAGACAGTGACGGACTAGCTCTTGGTATATGAGAGTTACTGCTGACAGTTTTGTTACTTGGTTCGAGTTCGACTCTGTACTCATACCCAATTACGTCACTATGACGCTTTGATGCTACAAGATTCTGATTGGCTAGAGCTTTTTAAACCCTCCTTGTTAAATTTTAGTCTCCTTGGTTGCGGCTGGGATTTTTTAATTTAATTTGACCAATTAAATTATTAAAATCTCGTGGCTGCACTGGGGTGAGTCCTGCACGATTCACTGTTGCGTCCCAATTAACAGTGCTGCTCCTAAGGTGGCGCATGGAGTTAGTAACAAGGCCTATCCAGAACACGTGGCTAATGACCATAGCAGTCGATGCCAAGACACCAAGGAAAAAGAAAGTAATTGAAAGGTACAAAATTTATTTCATTAATAAATCCAGTTAATGCTCTCAACACAGCTGGCCCATATGGTCTATGGTTCCCAATATTTATTTTATTTTGGACTTTTGAAACGTACTCCACTCTACTAGATACAAATACATACAAAAACAGGTGAAGCTACGGAAATTATTTGGCGACTCGATGTTTTTCCCTATCTTCAGATATTTTCAATTATATTTTGGCGAGTTTTTACAACTTTTTTTGAAATGGAGCGGGTCCGAGCCTTACCTCGTCCAAAACTGATGGATTTTTTTTGAGCTGTGGCTTGAGCCTCGGGCTTTGATGTTGACATCAAAAAATTTGATCTAACCGCCATGAAGTGAAGTCACTTGAGGGCAAACCATTAGTGCATGAGCAACGGACTTCAATGCTCTATCACATACACGCTTGCATGGCAGCATAGCGCATAGCATAAAGAAATATCGAAGTTCAGCTAATCAAAATGCGAATATCCGACGCTACTGGCATTTTGATTGGCTGAACTCTGTTATGTACTATGCTATGTGATATGGCAAGTGTGTAGTGTCGTTCGCTAAAGCCTGATTCACATAATGGCAGTAGCAGTGGCACTAAAGGCAGTGACTCCGCCCCTTTTGACGTTGTTATCCGAATGTTTGACATTGTGATGGAAATTTTCAACTAATTGTTTGTTAAAAGCAGTAGAAAGGAATCATAACAGCAATCTCGATTTCATGATAATTTTAAGGTTAGAAATGCGAACACTGCTAGATTTTACTGCAAAAAGTTTAAATGAATCAAACTTTCAGCAGCGTGACCTTGAATTTTCAGCGTCGTCTAAACATGTTTGCCATTGGTTATCTTATCAATAGAGGGGGTGACGCCACTGCTACTGCCATTATGTGGATCAGGCTTAAGACGTACTCTTATTGCTCTAAGATGGATTTTTTAAAAGAGAAAGACATATGAATTACAAATCTATAAACTGTTGGTCTCTCAAGACAAATGGATCACTGTCAAACCTCATTACTCTTCTTTCCATGTTCTAGTTTCGAATTTGCTCCCTTCTTTGAAGTTCATTCAATAGACGAGGAAAGTGTTGACGTCAGAAATGTCATTCTTGTCAAAAACTGATTCTAAACAAACATCCGTCAATTTTAAATCAGCTTGTCCGATTGTTTCCGTAAAGATTTTTCAACTTCTTTTGCTTGAGAAAACAAAATCTAAACAACCAAACACAAACTAATAAGCAGAGCAGCAAATCATCAACAGAGAAAGTAACCTAAAATTCTTTGTTTGGAATCAGTATTTGACAAGAATGACATTTGTGACGACACACTTTCCTCGTCTATTGTATTCCGAGTAAATTATTTGCACGCAGCATTTTTGTAAGCAAGTATTCGGGGAAAATTTTCCGATAGTTGGCGCTGCAGTATCTGTCAAACTTGTCAATGGAATGGGGAAAACAATTTGATTCAATGATAAATAAATCATCATTTCTTTTTTGAATTTTAAGCGATAAAGGTAAATTTTGAAGGATGTTATATACTTGTTGAGAGATCAATTTAGAGGACATATCCAAATATATTGGCGATAGAAATCGACCGATAGTGAAACGCCAACATGCATTGAAAGCGGATGTATTATTTTGTGTCAAGTTAAACATGTGGAGAAATTCGAGATATTTAGGCTGGTTTTAGAAACTTCTGCTTCAACATCGGAGCCTCATGAAGTCAATTGAAATTTAAAGAGCATTAAAATGATAGCCAATATTGAACATCAAGACGTTTCCTTGAAATAACTGAAATTGCCAAGATACAGTATAATGGTATAAAATCTTCTGAAATTACCATTATAATCTGTTTCACATAGATATGTATTTGGAAATGGGGTTTTCAATTTTCAAAATGTTCTGCCACACCTTGCACAATTTTGGATCTTTTAGGAAGATGTATATTGATAAGTGTTTGAACTGCGGGACCCAGTAATACCTCTTGCACTTGCTGCTCATTATTCGAATCTTGAGAAGTATTTTGGTACATTAAACTTCGGCAAGCTGTTTTGAATACCAAGAAAATGTTAATTATTTGCTACTCAAATCACATGTTGACGTTTGTTTTCCCCATCCTCGAAGTATATATTTTGGACTGTAGGTGTCGCACCCTTTGCGCGTTTTCGCGAATTTGGCACTGTGTCAAGATTTTCCAAATTTTACAGGTTACAACAATAAACTCACATTCATTTATGAACACTCACTGTAACTATACAAAAGTTCCAAACCAACAAAGGCAAGGGTCAATTATAAAAATATCTAATTCACAGACTATCACACACATACAATCAAACAACAACAACAAACAATTAAACCAACCAATCTTTGCCAGTTGCCCCAGCCTAAGATAATAACAAACAACAACAACAAACAATTAAACAAACCAATCTATGCCAGTTGCCCCAGCCTAAGATAATAACATAAAATTAATTTCCAAAAACCTGCTCAATGTTTTCAGGACGACACACACAATGTCAAATAATTCCGATCTCTTTCGATTCGAAAGCAAGACTTCTAAAGGTACACGGAATACCGAACGAAGCGATAGATAACAAATTTTGTAGAATTCTACTCTCGCTATGAAGCGAGGGTACACGGAATGCCACTGCAGAACTATATCCAGATATAGTTCTGTGATAGACAGTGACGGTCGAGTTCGACTCTGCATAGGGATCACGAGACTCGACTCGATCAAATCGACTTAACTCGTTATCGTGTCTATGAAGTTTTTCACGAACGTTGATCGAATATGGAATATGCTATCCTAACTAGAGAGTTAAGAACAATCGTGTACTCGATTCCATATTTGATCGACGTTCGTGTAGAACTTCATAGACGCGATTACGAGTTGAGTCGATTTGATCGAGTCGAGTCTCGTGATCCCTACCCAGTACTCATATCCAAGTACGTCACTATGACGCGTTGATGCTACAAGTTTCTGATTGGCTAGCACTCATTAAACCCTCCTTGTTAAATTTTAGTCTCCTTGCCTTTCACGTGCGTTTCTATCTCAAGGTCATTTTTCATTTGGTTCTGTAATAATGTTGTCAATACTGGAAGAATGAATTTTGAGTTTTTCAAATTATTTCGCCTTATATTTATATTACACTGCTGTGAATCTTTTATCCTTGGTTTTTTTATATCAACCTTATTTTATTCTATAACATATTATTTTATGGATACCTCAGCTCCTACAACAAAATATAATAGACGAGGAAAGTGTGCCGTCACAAATGTCATTCTTGTCAAAAACTGATTCCAAACAAAGAATTTTAAGTGACTTTCTCTGTTGATGATTTGCTGCTTTGCTTATTAGTTTGTGTTTGGTTGTTTAGATTTTGTTTTCTCAAGCGAAAGAAGTTGAAAAATCTTTACGGAAACAATCGGACAAGCTGATTTAAATTTGACGGATGTTTGTTTGGAATCAGTTTTTGACAAGAATGACATTTGTGACATCATCACTTTCCTCGTCTATTTGGAATTCTGAAATTGTTTCAATCATTTATGGAGCTGTATCTTTATTAATGAGAAATGAAAGAAGGTACCTAGTGGGTTAGACCGGGTCCATACATATTAGCAGAATGTAAAATATCCGACAGGTAATTCGTCAGAATGTAAAAACTCAAATTAGTAAACAAACAGATTCGTATTATGTAAGAATCTTACTTTGGCGACAGGACACTTGTCAACTGTACATATGGTAATGATAAAATGGAGACTGCATTCTGTAGGAACGATAAAAATGTAAACCAGTAAAAATCTAAACTAGTACTGCAAAGAAATGGGAAATTATCAGAAAATGATTCCATCGAAACAGTATTACGACAGAAAATGAATACAGCAGAAGTGCATTTGAACAGATTCGAATTTTATCAAATTCGTACTTTGTCAGGCCGGATTGTGTAGACCGTGAATCCGTCAGATTGCGCGATCCAAAACCATGCGACATCAGACAGAATAGCAAGCAACACATAATACATACCCTGGGCGTAGCGGTGTTGCCAAGCTGCACAGTTATGATTCCTCGAATCAAAGGAAAATGATTTTGTAATTGTATTACGTTAACTGAGTGAATTTCAGAGAAAGTTTTTAGTAGAAGTACTGGCATACTTTGATGTACTGTTATCGAAGGGATTCAATCATGATTTGGTTAATATTTTTGATATGATTCGAGACGTGTGAGGGACTGGCATAACATTTGTGATTGATTGAATTGATTTGACAATGAAGTTTTGAAAGCACTTTGACCAGCAGGTTCTCAGCTCAGTGGGAATTTTCAAGAAATAATCAATGCAGTCAACTGCGGTTATTAAGATGTATATGATATAACTTTTGTCAGTGCAACCAGTGTTCAAGAGTGAATTATTTTAGAAGAGAAGTATGGAAATTTCAACTTTAATAAAAAAAACTCGTAGAATTTTATATGAAAATAAAATAAATTTTGATAAATTTAGTTGTTTCAGTTAAGTGTATGTTAAATTAAATATATGAATGAGTAAATAAAAAGTATTGAAAACAATCTATGTAAAAACGTATATTTGGTGCATATTTTTCATGACTATCCTGAACATTTCATGAAAACTAAATAGTTTTGAATGAAATCAATATACATATAGGTACAGTTTTTTTACAATTTTTATCATGAACAAACAGAATTGAGGGCAATTTTGAGTAGCGATTTTCCTAGTAAATAGAACAAACTTGTGTTCATACATATTTTCCTTTATTTATTAACCCACTCCAGTTTTTTATTTTAATTATTGACTCAAAGGAGATTCTGTGAGAAAGAAAATAATTATTTGAAAATAAAATACACTACAATATGTAACCCAAACATTCTTACAAGAAGCTACATCACATGTTTTTTCAGACATGATCTGGAGTAAATAGAAATGAAAGTAACAATGGTAAAACTGCCCAAGGAAGTATGTCATCACTTATTATAGTCCAGTTGGCGGAGGTCACGAGAACAGGTAATTAGCAATCTCGCTGAACTTTTTTTATTAGTAGCATATTGGATGTAAAAAAAGTTCACTGGTCAATCAATTTCCAAAGTCAAAAAGTATAATGAATATAATGAAAAATAAAATATACTGACTTGTAGGGAAAGTTTTTTTTCCACCAAAAACATTGATTGTACTTTTTTTGTCAGAGTTATACTTTGTCCGCAAAAAAATCATTTAGGAACTTATGCATACTACGCACGGGATGCCTGGTCAGCCGCGTGAGGACCTATTTTTTAGAACCGGGCATATTACATTATAATCTGATACGTACTTACGAGATCTCAAATTGTAGTTATAAATATTCTATTTTCAAGTAGGAAATCTGAACTTTCTAATTCATTTTTAATAAAACATTGTATAGAAAAAACGCGAATATATCTATATTAGAATCGAAAATTGACTGTTCAGATTATAAATTTTCTCAAAAATAATTATAATTCGGAAAAAAAATTTCATTTCGGAAAATTGTTATTTAGGTGACCTAATTAACGAATAAAATTTTCCAGTCATTGATTTCTTCTCGTTATGAAATATGGCTCTTGTGATGATTTTGAAATATTTCGGAATCTAAATTTCATAGCGATATAAATATATAGGCCTCTGCAAAAGTATTGAAAATAAACTTATTTGGCTGAAACTATTTTCAAAATGTAGGTTAAAAAATACATGTCAAGAATCTTTAAACATAATTCCATTCAGTGCGGAAAATTTTTCAATTATAATATTTTTTTGTGTATATCAAGAAAATGGCATTTTTTTGTTCTAATTGTTATCTCTTCGTATTGTTGAAAATAAATTTCGATACTGTTATACCAAACAGATGAACACTGAACCAATAGAATGTATATAGTGGACAGGTAAGAAATGCAATAGAAACGGATGCAGGTATAAAATACGTTAGGCTGCTGATGTAGCAGCTGCTCCGGTTTTCGGGAGTTTCGGTGTGTGCGCGGTCGGCTGCTCAGTAGCTCGTCTGCTCTCAGCTGTGTATTATAACGTTCATAACATCATATGATGTCATAGCAGAGACGAGTTCTGATGAATCTGATGCTGAAAACAATGACGATGATAACGATAATATGCAAAATGTAGATGATTCCATGTAATTTTTTTTTTTTCTAATTTTAATGAAAAAAAAAACAAATGAAGACTTTTTAATTTAAATTAATTATTTTATACCCAGAGAAAAATAAAAAATCTTAAAAAATTTTTTGAAAACCTTAGAATAAAGTCCTTCTACAGAAATAATGTAATAGATATTCGAGTGGAATGTAATAATTTTGAATTTAAATCGTGAATTTTATCTCTTGATTCTAGTACAAGATGGTTAATGGCGTATCAAATTTTTTGCGGACAAATAATAACTCTGACAAAAAAAGAGCAGAATTTCTTCTTGGTAGAAAACTTCCCATTCTAGATGGTGTTTTTTATTTTCCATTATATTTTTCTCAGCCCAAAATTTTGAAAATAAAAATATGTTTTGACATTTTATTGACTTTGGAAATTGACTGACCAGTGAACTTTTTTTTATATCAATCAGTATCTCTAAAACGCTTATAAAAAAACAAGCGAGATTGCTAATTACTTGTGCCCTATAACAAATTAGGATTCACCACGCACTAAACAGTCGATTCAATTTTCACTTTTTCATGACGAACTAAAGATGTTTTTGGCAATAAAAAAACATTGACTGGAAAGTTAAATGATTCACCAAACACAAACACTGAAGAAAACGACGAAAAAATTTTACTAACTGCAAGAAAAACCGTTATCAAAAAGTATAAAAATACACGAGCTCTTATGGTAGACGAACAGTTCTGGAGGCCAGGTGACGTCAAATGAATCCTCTCTGAAATTTGACCAATGTACGGAGCCATCCTTTGTAGTGCATAATCGTTGAGTCATTTTCACATAAAATTGATTGTAGCGACACTGAATAGGAGTACCTACTGGAATCGTCCACTAACCTTATTCAACGATTATACATTACACAGGATGGTCCATTTCCTATGTCCGTTCATTGGTCAAATTTCAAAGCAGGTGCATCGTCATTTGACGTCACCTGGCCTCCAGAACTGTTCGTCTGCCATAAGAGCCCATATATTTTTATACTTTTTCACAGCGGTTTTTCTTCCTGTTAGTAAAATTTTTCCGTCGTTTTCTTCAGTGTTTGTATTTGGTGGATCATTTTCTCTATCTTACTCTATCTTTAAATGGCATGAATCATAAGCGATATTTCTCCTTGGGGTTACATAATAAATGATCATGTACATTTGCGAAGTTTAGTTGCTGCTCATTTACTTCTTCAATACTATTGTATTTATTGAGAAATTACTCAACAGCTTTTATTATTGTCATACCTCAGCTTGAGCTAATTTTATGATCTCCAAACTGAGATATCTCTAAAAGAACAACGATTCATGAATACCTATTAAATGAAAATTTCGATATACAGGGTGTTTCATAATAAATGCGCATGACTTCAGGATGTGATAGCTCGTCCAAAAATATGGAAAAAGTTTCTATTAACTTACCCTCTAAAATGCACCATTTTCGAGATACAGGGTGTTGAAATTTAAAAAAAAAAATAATCGTTTTTTGCGAATATCTCTGGAACCGTTTATCGCACAGAAAACAGATTCCTTAGGCATTTTCTACTCATAACAAGCTATGTTTTGTGAGGATTTTTAATTTTTTTAAATTCATAATTGGTGAAGATTTTGAAGGGGTAGTGGGTGTTTTTTCTCCAACTTCTACGCCTCTGGAATAAGTACAGTTTTGAGCCTCTTATATGAACCGCCAATGATTTCTACACAAAAAAGGTATTCTTGGTCATAAGCTCTAAAGTTGACCGTTTTCCTGAAAAATCAACTTTCATGTTGTTTAAATAATGTTTTTTCCTCGAAAAATTGAAGCTAACGGCGGACATTTCCAACAATTCAACTGAGTATGATTTTTTTTGTTTTTTTTTTATTTTGCAATTAAGAAGTCAACGTTTGGTTTTGTTACTTGTTTTAACGTTTAAATAAATTTTGTATAATTAGGAAAAAAATTATTTAATAAAATTTACCATGTTTTTCAACATGAAAGTTGTTTTTTCTTGAAAACGGTCAACTTTAGAGCTTATGACCAAGAATACCTTTTTTGTGTAGAAATCATTGGCGGTTCAAGTAGGTGGCTCAAAATTATACTTTTTCCAGTGGCGTAGAAGTTGGAGAAAAAAACACCCACTTCCCCTTCAAAATTTTCACCAATTATGAATTTGAAAAAATGAAAAATCCGCACAAAACATAGCTTATTATGAGTAGAAAATGCCAACGAAATCTGTTTTCTGTGCGATGAACGGTTCCAGAGATATTCGCAAAAAACGATTATTTTTTTAAAATTTCTACACCCTGTATCTCGAAAATGGTGCATTTTAGAGGGTAAGTTAATAGAAACTTTTTCTCATATTTTTGGACGAGCTATCACATCCTGAAGTGCTGCGCATTTATTATGAAACACCCTGTATATATTTTAATGACGAATGGAAAACACAAGACATCTCTATACAGATGAGTTGATGGCGATAAACTACTTTATTGCATATACCAATAGCAGAGAAAAATAAAAATGTACATTCAGTTACGAATTTGAAAATTTAATTTTTTCATCAGGATACAGATACTAAAAATTTTCATTTGCAAGGTTAATGCCTTTTTGTAAAACAAAATTTTATATATAAATATTTCGAAATATTCAAGCAAATTCAAATATCCATTAATCATGAACACTATTATTGTTGCAGATCCATTGTGAGTATAAGCGCTCAAAACAAGATAAACGTTTCAAAAAATAAAAACTTTCGACTAATTAACGCTTCAACTACTCTTGAATTAAAATAAATGAACAATTCCCCAATTTGCTTTCCATTTATAAGCACCGGCATCACTGTACGAAAAATTCATCAGTCGCCAAATTCTCAGTCTGACAAAGTACGATTCTGCTGATTTCACTTTCTGATAAAATACGATTCTGATCGAATTCAATCGGCTCATGTATCGGTCGGAGCAAGTCCAGTCCGTGTTAGTACAGTATAGATAATTGTGGGTCTGCTGAGTTGCTGGTTTTGTGAAACACGAATCGGAGGATGTACGAATTTGAAGATTAACTTTTCTGTTAAAATTAACTTCTGATACATAAGTTTCTGTGAAAAGCTCATTCTGATCATT
Organism: Chrysolina oricalcia; assembly: GCA_944452925.2. Classification (NCBI taxonomy): domain Eukaryota; kingdom Metazoa; phylum Arthropoda; class Insecta; order Coleoptera; family Chrysomelidae; genus Chrysolina; species Chrysolina oricalcia. Next base: position 32,451,900 of record OX101808.2, read on the forward strand.
TACATATTTGTCGAAATAACAATCCAGGAAAGTACAATCGATATAACAGACGAGGAAAGTGATGACGCCACAAATGTCATTCTTGTCAAAATCTGATTCCAAACAAACCTCCGTCGAATTTAAATCAGCTTGTCCGAAATTGTTTCCACTGTTTTTCAATTTTTTTTGCATGAGAATACAAAATCCAAACAACCAAACACAAACTAATAAGCAAAGCAACAAATCATCAACAGAGAATGTCACCTAAAATTCTTTGTTTGGAATCAGTTTTTGACAAGAATGACATTTGTGACGACACACTTTCCTCGTCTATTCATTCTGCCGGCGTCCAGTCTGACGAAGTACGGTTTGATGTTGTAATGTTTTACATTGTGCAGTTGGGAGAAGTATGGATCTGTTCATTTCATTTTCTGATCAAGTAGCTATCTGATGGAATAAAGTTTGTCAGTTTCTTTATTTGATATTGTTCGTTCTGACAATATGGGTGTCCCTGGTTAGACCATGGTTGAAAGAAAGGATATAAGAAATTTTAAACTTGATGGATGATATTTAAACAATGATATGGGAGATGATCCTGAAAGTTTCAATTCTATCAGAATGAATGAACATACCTACGTACCTTTCAAAAGTTATGTACTTTTACAAAAGTAGAGTTGCTGATGGAAAAAAACCCTCATTCAGGGACACTATTTCAGGTTGTGGCTTATATAACCCACCTTTACCTAGAGGTTGAAGAGTCGGTCACTACACAATCTCTGTAATAATTCCAGAGATATCCGATGCAATGTATAATAAATACTCTAAAGAATGGTTTTTGAAAGATTTATATAATTTTTCTTTTTACATTTTCATAAAGTTTCCCTGAATATTCCATATTTTCCTATACAAATATGAAAAAGTGGAACACATCCTGAAAATAATGCAGAAAAAAAGATTACAACTTAAAAGTATCATTGTATCAAACAAACTGCAACGTAATCAAGTATTATGTTTAACAGTATATTAGTATTCAATACATTTCTCAACCACATTAGTAATATATCGTCCAACGAAAGTGATTATCCATCTTTTTTCCATTGTTAGATGGATGGATGGAAAACATTATCTTTCAAGCACCTGCTAGTAGTAGCTCGACTTTCTCTAGCTAAACTAAATATTTTTGTATTTTGATGGTGTGTGTCCTGTAGAAGCCCATAGTTCAAGTTCCTGAACCACTACCAGGCAAAACTAACCCACTTCCATGTGACCATCGAGATGCTGCCCTTGATAATAAATGTCATGAAACCATTTCCTTATCAAATCAAGTTGGTAAAACTAATTTTACCTGCAGCTTCAGCTGGGCTTGAAGGGTGTAGTTGTGAATTCCAAATGCTTTTGGAATTCTGAACAATAGAAGGAGAGTGGCTAATGACCATAGCAGTCAATGCCAAGACACCAAAGAAAGAAAAAAAAAAGAAATAGAAGGAGAATTTATAAATAAATTTGTTATTAACCTTAATTACTTTGACAAGTTCATTAATGCCAACAACAAAAAGTTAGGGATATTTCATCAAAAACGCATCAATGTTGGGAAAACACTAGATCGTGTGCCTGCTCACCCCAAGGAGACTAAAATTTAACAAGGAGTGTTTGCTGTTTGATTTCCATAACACAATGGGGACACTAGTAGAAAGAGATGAAAGAACATTTGTGCCGAAATGTGACGTTGTAGGACGTGTCATGAGAGAAGATCTTCTCTGGTGTCATGGCCGCCGTTCTCTATAGACAGTGACGGACTAGCTCTTTAGGTATATGAGAGTTACTGCTGACAGTTCTGTTGCTTGGTTCGAGTTCGACACTCTGTACTCATATCCAAGTACGTCACTATGACGCGTAGATGCTACAAGTTTCTGATTGGCTAGAGCTTATTAAACCCTCCTTGTTAAATTTTAGTCTCCTTGTGCTCACCCCGCGTTTTTGACGCAAGCTGACTAACCCTGTGTCAAGTCAGCGGTCGGACCAGTCACGCGCGTTCAGTATGAAGTATGACCATGAGTCGGACCGACCAGATGATTGAAAATATTGGTCACATACATACAGTTCTAATGAGGTCGTCAAGTCAACCAAATGACCGCGCTGGTCGAATCATATTGGTCAGACCGTAGACTTGACTCAGCCCATATATCTAATAACTACGAATATGGATAATAAAGACAGCCTATGTGATGCCAAAACAAATGAGCATCGACTTCGAATTGGACGCTGTTGAATTATTGCGCTTGCGCCAGAAGATTGCTATTCAAAGACATGATTTTGTTTTTTCATCTCTTTCTAGCGTGCAAGGTTCGGCAGCAATAAATATCGAAGGTATGAGAAGCATATCTTCTGTGGAGCATATCTTCTGTGGTGCTGATTCGGCAAATTTCAAATATATAACCTCATTATTTCTAATTTGGTTTTTGGTATTTTATGTTTCAGTGCACAGTGGTTCAATGAAGTTGAATGAAGTTTGCCTGCCCAGTCAAAAAATAGTGCAATTTTCATTCAAATTACAGGAATGATACTGTTAGGTTAATATGCTCTTGTCTGTTCTTAATTTGGTAAATGTCTTCCATTGGGCTCACAACTTCCGAGAAACTCTGATAGGTATTTTTTTTCTCTTGAATACAAAGTCAAAATGTGGCTCCCTCAAATACTTATAAATAATTAATTTTTGAATTGTGATTTCATTATAATAATAGCCACTTAATCAGATACATGTATATAACTTCTTTTTTCAAAGGAAAATTGATCTTCCTGAGGAAGTACACAAGATATTCTTTCTAACGGAAGACGGATTTCTCTCCAGAGAGTAATTGTAGATTGTGTAGAGAGTGACACTATAAGGGTTGTATTGCTGAGAAAATTACCCATCTTCAGACTCATGCCGATCACCGCGTTATTTCGGGTTCGTGTTCAGGCAAAAAAATACATCACTACTACCAAACTATTTTTCTCGGCGGTTATGAGACCGATATGGAACGAGATTTACCTTTTCAAACAACTGTCTGTTACATAGCCAATCCACATTTCCTCAAGTTAAATGAGTTTTTATCAGCTTTTGGCAGAAAATTGATTGATTGATCTGGTAGCAGGTAACAAACAGGCATAATTTGAGTTCCAATTGAATCAATGAATCTTTTTTTAAATGACGCGAAGTTTAATTGACCGTCTTGTATAATTCTCACTTTATTTATCCTTTTTTCATCCACATTATTGAAAAATAGCCTATTTCCAATTTGGGACGGTTGAAAATGTCAAATGTAGCACAACCTTAAAAATTTATGACATTTGTCATGTTTCACTTGTTTCAGAATTCGTCATGCGCAATAGTTTCCCAGCGGCCGTTTGAGAAAAGGACAGATATATATTTTTGGCTTCAATTTGATTACATTGCGTCTTATGGCGTGTTATCAATATTTGTAGTTAATAGATATATGAAGCTGACAGGCACAGGTGTGAACGTCGACAGGCATGCTTTTCTCATGCATGGTTAAAAACCCTGCGTGGACACAAGGAGACTAAAATTTAACAAGGAGTGTTTGATTCCCAAGGTTGTGTTCCAAAACCTTACTCTCTTACCCGGAGTCTACTCTCACTGTTCCAAAACTTACTCTGATGAATTATTTTACGCTTGTCAAACGTTCAAAAACCTGTTGGGTTTACCCCAGAGCTTACTCAACCGTACTCTACCAAAAAGAAGGGTAGAAGAGTACTCTGACAGTTATTCTGTCACATTTCTCATTTTAAAACTTCAAAATGAAAGTACGTTATAACAAATAGATTGTTCTGTCTGCTTTTATCTAATAAAATGGATTTCTATTAATTTTGTAAGATTAATTAATGCTTATAGAATTCTGTTGATTTTGTATTGACGTTGATACATAATTCTCAAAGTTCGTTTTAGATGAATCGGTGATATAACTCCCTGAATCCAATGATTATAGAGATGTTTGCTTCTAAGGTTTGCTTGCTAAGGTAGAAACCCCGAGAAATCTAGTGTGAGAGACCACTCGGTTCAGGTATCTTAAAAAGAACCAGAAAGAGTTTCATTGAATGATGCAGCTACAAGGTGCCTGATATATTTATATAAAGATAATGGGAAATCCTTCAATGATAAAACAACAAGAAACGATTGAAGTTTCATTTGCTTTCCTACGTCATAAGATCGAACACTGTTCCAAAACCTTGCCTACTTTCTGTCAAGCTAGTACCTTGACATTACTCTTACTCTTGGGTAAGTTTTGGAACATAGCCCAAGACAATGGGGATACTAGTAAAAAGAGATGAAAGAACATTTGTGACGAAATGTGAAGGCCGATTGATACATGGGTGTCCATGCAGGGTTTTTGAATCACGTGCGATTTACACGCATATGCATTTTTGACGCCTGTGCCTGAAAACTGCACGACAATTCACATACGTGCCTTTCACGTGCTTTTCTATCTCAAGGTCATATTTCATTTGGTTTTGTAATAATGTCAATACTGGAAGAATTAATTTTGAGTTTTTCAAATTATTCCGCCCTGAATATGAATCTTTTATCCTTGGTTTATTTATATCAACCTTATCCCAGTCAACACACGGACATTCGATGGATATCCACTGGACATTCATTTTGGACATTTGGGATATCCAGAGGACATCCAGTTGACATCCGGTGGATATTTTATGGACGTCCGATGGATGTTCCGAGTGGAACAAGCTGGACGTCCATGAGATATCCCAGAAAAATATCTCATGGGTATCCCAGAAGGATATCTCATGGACGTCCAGTTTGTTCCACTCGGAACATCCATCGAACGTCCATAAAATATCCACCGGATGTCAACTGGATGTCCTCTGGATATCCCAAATGTCCAAAATCTGGGATATCCATGAGATATCCTTCTGGGATATCCATAAGATATTGTTCACAGATATCCAAAAGATATCTTTTAGGGATTTTTTTAAATAAATAAAAATTACAATTATGACAAAACAATAATAATTTCAATTAAATAAAAACGAGAGGATAAAAAAATGTATTTATACTCTTATTGATGAAATAACATTATGATATTAAAATAATAACAAATGTGAATATATTATATTGTAATAATAAAATATTCTTTTTGATACCAAAAATAAATTAAAAACAGGCCACTCAGAGAATGACAATCTCGGTTTCTTCTTGGGGTTTTTCCTGTTTTTTCGAAGCTAGCAGATGTCTTTGTTTGGCCATTCGTAGCCAACTTTTTATTGCCTCTTCTGACATTTTCCTATATTTGCTGCCAGACCATTGGAATTAGCTGCGTCTAAAATTAATTGAGTAAACACTAATCCTATATACCACATAAGGGAAGAAAATTCAAGCCGGAATAAGGAATAAATTTTCTAAAGATTGGGAATAAAATCAAATTGTATTGAAGAATTTACTATGTGTATTCTTCATTATAGGCAGAACTTTATATGAAAAATGTTCTCATTACCTAGTAAAAGTTTAGCCAATTTGAGTTCAACAAAAATTCTTTTTTTTTTGCCCCCATACCAGCTATATTCTGATCATTTGTTATATTGGATGAAAGACAACGTTTTATAAAATCATATAATGGTGAACCTCCAATTTTTGAAACTTCATCGACCTGAAAAAGATATTTTTGATAAAAAGATAGGTAAAACATTATTCATTCACAACAGCTCTGAATTTCTCCCTGTTGTCCAAATACTCCACCAATTGTTTGATTTTCTCAAGAAACCAATGTGGAAATAATCAATTTCTACAAATACCGATAAAACATCCCTACAAGGTGCAGTTATATTATTCATCTTATCTGTTCGCATGTTTCATATCTGTTAGCGAGTCTATTAGTTTCATGAAAAGTATTTTCTGTAACTGAATTGAATACGAATCTATTATCCAAAGAGGAAACCTCGTCTGCAGAACTATCAAATTCTATAACAAAAGAGTTGATGAATAATCAGAATTATTATTTTCAATAGACATTATTTCATTATCAGGAATACATGATGTTGAAGTCGACCATTGACGAGATGGAACAGGCGTCATTTAGTGAAGTTTGTAGACTTTATAATACTCGTTCGGATTCCAATTTTTATTTTTTATAAGTACATATCAGCCTTTTTGTTTGATATTTCTTTTGATGTTATCCATTTTCTCTCACCTAATTTTGGCACAAATGCATTGATTGAAAATAGTTTAAATATTATATTTCTACCACTTACCATCAAAATGTATTTGAAAGAATGAAAAAATCCAATTGCACAAAACCAAAATCCTCAAAATCCACGTGAATTAAACCAGGAATCAGATACATAACTATGTAATGGAAAACCAGTAAAACCACAAAAGTAAGCAAGTAAGGTTAAGTTTTTCTTTTGCACAAATCGCACAGCCAGCATGCCAGCAATCACAGAACATGACAAATATGAAATAAACTGCATGACGTGCATGATATGATATACGCGCTCTGCGATTGGTCACTGTCATGGCGGTAAGTTTAAATGACAAGACAAGAAAGAAGAAAAACTGAGTTAAAAATGAGTTAATCACCAGTCAACCTAACCTAACCTGACTAATCTTACGTACATATAATGTTAGCGATTTATCGAATATTCTTCCAAAATTGTTAATAAAAGCAGCGTTGGTCGGAGCTCTCATATAGTGCATTTCAGTACAGAACTTAAGAGTGCAAAACATTCATTATTTTATATTTGCTTCAGATATTTTATAGCCATCTGTAGAATATCTTCCAACGGTTCAGGAAAATGATTATTTTCATAAAGATACAATTTGTGCACGTTGAAGAGAGAAAAAAACATCGATATCCAAAATTCAGCTCGACATTTCCCAGATAACACATGGACATCCAATGGATATCCACTGGACATCTGTTATGGATATGCTGGATGTACTATGAACGTCAGGAAATATCCAAAGCATATACTATGGACGTCCAATGGATGTTCGGGGGGTACCAACCTGTACATCCATAAGATATCCTTCAAGGATATCCACAAGATATTCCTGAACTATATCCATAGGATATCCATATAATATATCTTATGGATAATCTCTACGGATATCTTATGGATATCCATTTCAGATCTAGTCGGAAAACGAAAGATGAGAGTATTCTTGAAATGCTTCTATTCGTGTACGAGCATGGAAGAAACTCAGAAATTGATAATATCAAAATAAGTCTTGCAATTCAATCACATCCATAATAACTGTGGATATTTTATGGATATCCATAGGATATTTGCTGAAGGATATCCATTCCAAATCCTTCGATGGATATCCAATGAATATCCATTTCAGATCCAAGGATATCCCGACCAGAATTGGACATAAAATGGATATCCATAGGATATCGTGTGTTATCTGGGATTTTATCCTATAACATATTTTATGAATACCTCAGCTCCTACAACAAAATATTTATATATTATTTGGAAGTCTATAATTATTTCAATCAATTATGGAGACGTATCTTTATTAATAGTAATGAAAGAAGATAGACCATGGTTGAAAGAAAGGATATAAGAAATTTAAACTTGATGGATGATGTCGGAGATGATCCTGAAAGTTTCAAAAATTCTATCAGAGTTGCTGTAAAACAAATCTCATTCAGAGGTACTATTTCATCCTGTGAATAGGCATATAACCCACCATTACCTAGAGTTTGAACGGGGACTGCCATATTGTCAGAACGAACAATTTCAAATAAAGAAACTGACAAACTTTACTCCGTCAGATAGCTACTTGATCAGAAAATGAAATGAACAGATCCATACTTATCCCAACTGCACAATGTAAAACATTACAACATCAAACCGTACTTCGTCAGACTGGACGCCGGCAGAATGAAAAATATCGACTGTACTTTCCTGGATTGTTATTTCGACAAATATGTAAATGATCAGAATGAGCTTTTCACAGAAACTTATTGTATCAGAAGGGAATTTTAACAGAAAAGTAAATCTTCAAATTCGTACATCGTCCGATTCGTGTTTCACAAAACCAGCAACTCAGCAGACCCACAATTATCTATACTGTACTAACACGGACTGGACTTGCTCCGACCGATACATGAGCCGATTGAATTCGGTCAGAATCGTATTTTATCAGAAAGTGAAAACAGCAGAATCGTACTTTGTCAGACTGAGAATTTGGCGACTGACGGATTTTTCGTACAGTGTTGCCGGTGCTTATAAATGGAAAGCAAATTGGGGAATTGTTCATTTATTTTAATTCAAGAGTAGTTGAAGCGTTAATTGATCAAAAGTTTTTATTTTTTGAAACGATCATCTTGTTTTGAGCGCTCATCCACAATAGATCTGCAACAATAATAGTGTTCATGATTGATGGATATTTGAATTTGCTTGAATATTTTGAAATATGGTGGTGTTTGTTCGCTGTTCTTTTATAAGAAAAATTTTGTTTTACAAAAAGGCATTAACCTTCCAAATGAAAATTTTTAGAGTATCCTGACGAAAAAATAAAATTTTCAAATTCGTAACTAAATGTACATTTTTATTTTGCTCTGCTATTGGTATGTGCAATAAAGTAGTTTATCGCCATCAACTCATCTATATAGAGATGTCTAGTGTTTTTCATTCGTCATTAAAATATATATGTCGAAATTTACATTTAATAGGTATTCATGAATCGTTGTTCTTTTAGATATATCTCAGTTTGGAGATCATAAAATTAGCTCAAGCTGAGGGATGACATTAATAAAAGCTGATAAGTAATTTCTCAATGAATACAATAGTATTGAAGAAGTAAATTAGCCGCAACTAAACTTCGCAAATGTACATGTTCATTTATTATGTAACCCCAAGGAGAAATACCGCTCATGATTCATGCCATTTAAAGATAGAGTAAGATAGAGAAAATGATTCACCAAATACAAACACTGAAGAAAACGATGGAAAAATTTTACTAACAGGAAGAAAAACCGCTGTGAAAAAGTATAAAAATATATGGGCTCTTATGGCAGACGAACAGTTCTGGAGGCCAGGTGACGTCAAATGACGATGCACCTGCTTTGAAATTTGACCAATGAACAGACATAGGAAATGGGCCATCCTGTGTAGTGTATAATCGTTGAATAAGGTTAGTGGACGATTCCAGTAGGTACTCCTATTCAGTGTCGCCACAATCAATTTTATGTGAAAATGTCTCAACGATTATGCACTACAAAGGATGGCTCAATTCCTATCTCCGTACATTGGTCAAATTTCATCATAGTCATTTGACGTCACCTGGCCTCCAGAACTGTTCGTCTACCATTAGACCTCGTGTATTTTTATTCTTTTTGATAGCAGTTTTTCTTCCAGTTAGTAACATTTTTTCGTCGTTTTATTCAGTGATTGAGTTTGGTGAATGATTTAACTTTCCAGTCAATGTTTTTTATTGCCAAAACATCTTTAGTTTGTCGTGAAAAATTAAAATTGAATCGACTGTTTAGTGCGTGGTGAATCCTAATTTGTTATAGGGCACAAGTAAATTAGCATTCTCGCTGGTATTTTTTTATAAGTAGTTTAGGGATTCTGATTTATATAAAAAAAGTTCACTGGTCAGTCAATTTCCAAAGTCAAAAAAATTTCAAAAAATATTTTTATTTTTAAAATTCTAGAATATTTTGGGCTGGGATAAATATAATGGAAAATAAAAAAATATCTAGAAGGGGAATTTTTCTATCAAGAAGAAATTCTGCTCTTTTTTTGTCGGAGTTATATTTGTCCGCAAAAAATTAGATACACCATTAGCCATCTTGTACTAGAAACAAGAGATAAAATTCACGATTTAAATTCAAAATTATTACATTCCAATCAAATATCTATAACATTATTCATGTAAAAGGACTTTATTCTAAGGATTCGTAACTAAAAAGTTTAAAAATTTTTAATTTTTCTCAAAGTTTTCAAAAAAATTAGGAAAATATTTTTTTTAGATTTTTTTATTTTTCTCTGGGTATAAAATAATTAATTTAAATTAGAAAGTCTTCATTTGTTTTGTTTTTCATTAAAATTAGAAAAAAAATTACATGGAATCATCTACATTTCGTATATTATCGTTATCATCGTCATTGTTTTCAGCATCAGATTCATCAGAACTTGTCTCTGATATAACACCATATGATGTTATGAACGTTATGATACACAGCTGAGAGCAGACGACAGAGCAGCCGACCACGCACACACCGAAACTCCCGAAAACCGGAGCAGCTGCGACATCAGCAGCCTAACGTATTTTATACCTGCATCCGTTTCTATTGCATTTCTTACCTGAGTTTTTTCTTACCTGTCCACTATACATTCTATTGGTTCAGTGTTCATCTGTTTGGTATAACAGTATCAAAATTTATTTTCAACAATACGAAGAGATAACAATTAGAACAAAAAAATGCCATTTTCTTGATTAACACAAAAAATTATTAAAATTGAAAAAAATTCCTCACTGAATGAATATATGCTTAAAGATTCTTGACATGTATTTTTTAATCTACATTTTAAAAATAGTTTCAGCCAAATAATTTTATTTTTAATACTTTTGCAGAGGCCTATATATTTATATCGCTGTGAAATTTAGATTCCAAAAAATTTCAAAATTATCACAAGAGCCATATTTTATAACGAGACAAAATTAATGACTGGAAAATTTTATTCGTTAATTAGGTCACCTAAATAACAATTTTCTGAAATGAATTTTTTTTTCCGAATTATAATTATTTTTGAGAAAATTTATAATCTGAACACTCAATTTTCGATTCTAATATACATATATACGCGTTTTTTTTTCTATACAATGTTTTACATAGATTGTTTTCAATACTTTTTATTTGCTCATTCATATATTTAATTTAACATACACTTAACTGAAACAACTGAATTTATCAAAATTTATTTTATTTTCATATAAAATTCTACGAGTTTTTTTTTCGATTAATGTTGAAATTTTCTACTTTCAAATAGATCCATAGAAACATTTTGATACTTCTCTTCTAAAATAACTCACTCTTGAACACTGGTTGTACTGACAAAAGTTATATATACATCTTAATAACGTTGTGCAACCGTAGACACGTGTTTCGAGCTTAAGCTCTCATCAGTACGGTAAAATCAAGTGCGAAGATGTTCAACACTTGGATGTAAAAATAGAAACAAAGGAAGTCAACAACAGGAAGCCAACCGTGGCGACGTTAGTTGTTGCCTTGTAAGCACAAGGTCTTCTGACCGAAGCCACAAATGTGTGGTTGGCTTCCTGTTGTTGACTTCCTTTGTTTCTATTTTCACATCCAAGTGTTGTACATCTTCGCACTTGATTTTACCGTACTGATGAGAGCTTAAGATCGAAACACGTTTCTACGGTTGCACAACATTTTGAGGGTTATATCCAATAACTTTTCTACTTATATTTTCATATATTGCCCCTCGCTAAATCCATCCTTATTTGTTTTTTCCTGGGTAGGATTGTCACGCTGGTAGCTATAGCTGCCTCCGTGGCGACGTTAGTTGTTGCCTTGTAAGCACAAGGTCTTCTAACCGAAACCACAAATGTGTGGTTGGCTCCCTGTTGTTGACTTCATTTGTTTCTATTTTTACATCCAAGTGTTGTACATCTTCGCATTTGGTTTTACCGTACTGATGAGAGCTTAAGCTCGAAACACGTGTCTACGGTTGCACAACATTTTGAGGGTTATATCCAATAACTTTTCTACTTATATTTTCATATATTGCCCCTCGCTATCGCCATCCTTATTCATCTTAATAACCGCAGTTGAGTGGATTGATTATTTCTTGAAAATTCCCACTGAGCTCAGAACCTGTTGGTCAAAGTGATTTCAAAACTTAATTATCAAATCAATGCAATCAATCACAAATTGTATGCCAGTCCCCTCAAACGTCTCGAATCATACCAAAAAATTAACCAAATCATGATTGAATCCCTTCCATAATAGTACATCAAATTATGCCAGTGCTCCTTCTAAAAACTGACTCTGCAATTCACTCAGTTAACGTAGTACAATTACAAAATCATTTTCCTTTGATTAGAGGAATCATTACTGTGCAGCTTGGCAACACCGCTACGCCCAGGGTATGTATTATGTGTTGCTTGCTATTCTGTCTGATGGCGCATGGTTTTGGATCGCGCAATCTGACGGATTCACGGTCTACACAATCCGGTCTGACAAAGTACGAATTTGATAAAATTCGAATCTGTTCAAATGCACTTCTGCTGTATTCATTTTCTGTCGTAATACTGTTTCGATGGAATCATTTTCTGATAATTTCCCATTTCTTTGCAGTACTAGTTTAGATTTTTACTGGTTTACATTTTTATCGTTCTTACAGAATGCAGTCTCCATTTTATCATTATAGAAATGTAATTTCTGACAGGATACAATCGCCATATGTACAGTTGACAATTGTCCGGTCGCCAAAGTACGGTTCTTACATAATACGAATCTGCTTGTTTACTAATTTGAGTTTTTACATTCTGACGAATTACCTGTCGGATATTTTACATTCTGCTAATATGTATGGACCCAGTTTGAACTATACTTTCAGAGTCGATCACTCCACAATCTCTGTTAAAATTTCAGAGGAATCCGATAATAAATACTCTAAAAAGAATGGTTTTTGAAAGGTTTGTATAATTTTTCATTTTGCATTTTCATACAGTTTCCCTGGATATTCCATCTTTTCCTAAACAAATATGAAAACATGGAATACATCCTGAAAATAATGCAGAAAAGGATTACAACTTAAAAGTATCATTGTATCAACTGAACTGTAAGTGTGAACGTCGACAGGCATGCCTTTCTCATGCAGGGTCAAAAACCCTGCATGGGCACCCATATATCTGAATCGGCCTTGAACGTAGTAGGACGTGTCATGGCCGCCGTTCTCTAAGTATATATAGGCTGAGTCAAGTCTCCGGTCTGACCATTTGACCAATATGATTAGACCAGCGCGGGCATTTGGTTGACTTGACGACCTAATTAGAACTGTATGTATGTGACCAATATTTTCAATCATCTGATCGGTCCGATTCATCGTCATACTTCTTACTGACCGCACGTGCCCACAGAACTCATACTTATATCTTATGACTAGAACGCGCTTTATGTATCCTCGGCTCAAGATGCATATAACTCCTGGTGCGTTTACTGATTCGCTTTTGTTTCAACCAAAGTTCTTGATCCTGTAATTGCGTCAATAGAGTTTGTTCCATTCGTCAATGGATGACGCTTAAGTCGAATATAGTGGAGTTTCAACAATCTAAAGTGCCTACTAGATACATTTTTTGAGTTTTTGAACGTTAACATTATTTTGAGGTTATATGTCAATTACATTGCATATTAGGCTATCCAAGATGCTGACAAACTAAAATTAAGATGGCCGCCTGAAGGCACACATTGTATTTGTTATTGTTTGAACGAGACTGATTATTGTTAATTTTCATCTATTGGAGTGAAATTTTTGTATGAATCTTTGCCGAATAAAAAACATGCCTACAAAGTGTTATGTTGTAAATTGTGGAAGCCGTGGAGATCGCGACTTAGTGAAGTTTTTAAAAATTCCTAGCTAGCTACATTTTGATAATGTGGTATATTAAATCAAAGACTAGATAGATAGATGTTTATTAAGTAGGATACCCTAATATACATAGTTCCATGTTCCAAAATAACAAATTAGTAGGTAAAAATATGTAACAAGTGAAAATAATTTACTTTGCGATATCTGACACTCGGTGTGTAAAAAAACGACCAATCCAATGAAGATTTGAAAATAAAAATAGATAAATGTGTAGGCAATCATATATTACTAATAATAGTGTTGAGGAAACAGTCATAACTTCATGCACTGAGAACCAATCCAGGGGTTTTTTGGTACATCAGACAGTCCTATAGGGTCCAATAGAATTTCACAGATATCATTTTCACACTGCAGCACAACTCGGCCATCCTCACCGTTTCACAAAGACACCATCTTTACTCTAAAAAATGTCTTCCTTTTATGAAACTTAGGTAGCACAACTACTTTACGAAAATTGTACGCTTTTGGGAAATCAACTATCCAGAATTATTCATCTGGGAAAATTTACTCATGAACATATATCCTTTGGGTGACCAAATCACAAAATCGCAGTATTTTCATTCAGTTAGTTTCATTTGTAAATGAGTTTGGTAATAATAAGCATGGTCACGTTTTAGGGTAATTGCAATTCCACCGCTTATTATAGTTGAGGTTTTTAAATTTGAATACTGTCCCATATCAATATTCCTTAATGAATATGGACACTTCACTTCCATATCAGCCACAAGACATCGTCGCATCAGGAGAACCACCAATTTATTAAATAATCTATACTTTCAACAAAGGAATATCCATTCGCTGTGAATGCCTCATCTGAAAATTAATTGGAAACATTAATAAACAGTTCATAAATTACGAAAAATCAGTACCTACCTTGGCAACAACAACAGTATGTTCATCCATTTTTCTTGCTTCACAATCATGGGCAAATCCAGCTTCAAGATATTTATAGCCTGTTAAACTTTTGTAGGCCTTCATTGGCTTTCTTGTTTATGAGTCAACAGCAGATATGTAATAATGTCGAATGCCGTTACTGTTGTGAAAAGATCTAGAGATATGTCCATTTCACAAGGAGTGAAAGTAAAAGGATCCATGCACTTTATCATTCTCCTTTTGTCTCTATAGATCGATGCAGTGTCTTTGTTTACTCGTTCTAATGATAATAAATAAATCACTTGTAGTTAAAACAGCCATAATAAGATTTCAAATCACAACTAAACAAAACTATTAGCAGTAGAAGCTAGTGCCAAACACAAACACCATTCATGTGTGCCTACAGCCGGCCATTTTTAAAGAGCCGTGGTCACGTGTTCTGGATAGCCTAATTGGTATTTATCGTGTGATTTTTCTGTTCTTTTAATACTTTTCGCTCAGTTCGGTAGTTTTGCGACGTTTTTAGTTGTTGGGTTATTGTTATTTATTTGTTCTTGTGTTTTTCTGTCATAGTGTATAGCATTTTTTTGTGAGTCTCGACTTCGACATGACAATCATCAATCATGACATGGTTCAATTTGAGGTTATGTCGATGACGCAGCATGCGTTTGTCAAAACGACATGTCAAGTCATCATGATCGGTAATGATTTGCCTGCCATCTATGTTAAAATTGAGTAAACTCTCTTGACGCAATAAAAATGTCATGAATCAAGCAAGCCGTACATCAACAGTTTTGGATGACAATTTCACAGCTATAAGTAATTCCACCAGGAGTTATATGCATCTTGCCTCGGCTACTCTAATCTTGAACAAATCGTGGGCATCCGAAAAGGGGACAAATTTCACTAAGGAAGCACATACGTTATCTCTTGTACCTTCAAGAGCAAATGAGTAGTAAATAAGTCGTATGTCTAGTCGGTTTACCAGTTTGTTTGTAAACAGAGCAGCGTTGTCAGTTTTGATTCTTTTGGTGTTTTGGGCGATTTATTAAAAAATAAAAAAACAATTTATTGTTTATAATTTATATTGGCTATTCTATACGATGAGGTGTTTTGTTAAGGATTTTGGTAATTCTTGGAGAAGGAAAAAAATGAAAATAGTACATTCCATAAGTAAGTAATTGGAAAACATTTCAAAATTTCCCTACAATATAAAAACCTTTTCAGATTTCCGAAAGCTAATTTCAGAGAATGATTCCGTGGACCAAGAACTCAAGAAGTGATCTACATTTGGAATGGTCTCAACCACATCTATACAAAATTTGTTCGGATCATTTCACAAAATGATTGTTTTGTTCCGATAGATCCAGCCAAGACTGAAGCCAAATTCACTTCCAACACTTGATTTACCTGAACTCAGTGATTGTGATATCTTCAATCCAGACCAGTCAGGAAGAACTGATTTCATAGTTATGTTATTGTCTCTGAATTCAAAGTGTCCTGTACGAAGAAGTTACAAAGCACCCTTGAGAAAAGACAATCAACACTTTTGGAAATCATTTTCAAAGACAACTGTTGAATATATGAGGAAGAGCACAAACATTTCTGACATCTATTCCAAGTATCTCCTTTTATTGGCTTCAAAATAACGATATCTTCAATGGCAGTTTTTGATGAAAATGTCAAAAGTAATACACTAGAATACCTGTTTACACATTCATTTTTGTCGTAATGTATTTTATGGAATCAAATATATATTCAGTACGAAGGCTATCGACCTATATAAGTCCTGCTTCTAGGTAAATTGAATTTACAATAATTGTGGAGATTATCATTTAGTCTCATATTATAGGTATGTAGTTAACGTATTCAACAAACAGAGTTTGATTATGAGAAAGGACAGGGGACCAGAATCAAGCCATCTTCTGTGGCCCTCTGAAGGGTTGATTGTAATATGGTTGAAATGTGAGGTCTACATAAAAAGAAAAATGACTAATATTATTCAGTAATCAATAAAATTAATTCACAGTTATGTTATTCATTCATTCATTCCCATTTCCCAGCATGTGCTATTTGATACTCAAATATTCGAAAGTTTATTGATGACAAAAAAAAATTGTAGAATTAAAAATGATATTCAATCAACCACTTGACAAGTATTCACATCATAAAATACTGGAAGTGAGATAGGTGTGTAAAAAATTAAATACTTTTCAGTTTCAAACATGAAAGAAGCGAAAAAAAGTCACGATACGATGAGTAGCCTGATTTTCAAATTGTTTTTGGGAATTTCTTCAAATGCAGAAGATCAATTAAAACATTAAAAAAAAACTGAAGCCGAAAACGCATCATAACAAAGTTGGGATTTAGTTTCAGAGGAAAATCATTTGATTTCTATTTTCATCATTGTTTCCCAAATGACTATTATTGTCCTATAACTGAAAGGTTGGCAGATTCAGTTGATACCGACTTTCAAGGTATGTGATTGAAAGCAAAAGAACGAATGGATAAGATAAAATTTTAATGAAAGAAATTCAAAATCTTCCAGAATCTGCATTGAACATGTTTCAATAAATGTTTCATTTTGTAATGATGGAAGTTATACAATTAGATCCATAGAAATCATAATATATATATATAGAGTAAGTATATATATATATATATATATATATATATATAAGTTACAGATTAGTCTGAATCAAATCTACCGTCATTCATCATAAGAAAAATCAAGATGTTTCCTATGTCATCTTAAAAATGGATAGTACCTAGTTGGGTAGAATTGTTCGATGTGAATCATTAAGATCTTGCTATCTATCATTCAGTAATTTATTCTACTGGGAGAGAAACAATATTTCAAATGTTCTGATGTCCCATTTGAGAGAAAATGAAATATCCCAGTTTCAAGACAACAACCCATTTCCTATCCCTAAGATACGCATATGATTTTATGCGCCGCTACTGTGAAGAGGACAATACAGTGTTGTAGGATATGCATGATTTGTTCATCCGCCAT
This sequence comes from Chrysolina oricalcia, assembly GCA_944452925.2. Lineage (NCBI taxonomy): Eukaryota > Metazoa > Arthropoda > Insecta > Coleoptera > Chrysomelidae > Chrysolina > Chrysolina oricalcia. The sequence continues at coordinate 32,469,418 of OX101808.2, forward strand.
ATTTGAAACGCATTCTAGTCATAAGATACAAGTATGAGTTCTGTGCACGTGCCTTGTCCGACCGGTGACTTGACACAGCCATAATATATATCTATGTTCTCTATAGACAGAGACGGACCGCTCTTGGTATATGAGAATTACTGCTGACAGTTTTGTTGCTTGGTTCGAGTTCGACTCTGTACTCATATCCAAGTACGTCACTATGACGCGTTGATGCTACATGTTTCTGATTGGCTAGAGCTTATTAAACCCTCCTTATTAAATTTTAAGTCTCCTTGGCGTGGGCACCCATGTACAGATCGACAAGCGTAAAGGCCGATTCAGATACAAGGGTGCCCACGCAGGGTTTTTGATGCTCGTGCGATTTACACGCATGTGCATTTTTGACTCTTGTGCCTGAAAACTGCACAACCATTCACATATGTGCCTTTCACGTGCGTTTCTATCTCAAGGTCATATTTCATTTGGTTCTGTAATAATGTTGTCAATCCTGGAAAACGAATTTTGAGTTTTTCAAAATATTCCGCACTATATTTCACTTCTGAATCTTTTATCACAGTATATACTCATATGAGTAATACTGGCTTTTATCCTTGGTTTATTTATATCAACCTTATTTAATCCTATAACATATTTTTTGGACACCTCAACTACTACAAAAAAATATTTATATATGATTTGGAAGTCTGTAACACCGACTTAAGCCTTGTACATACTTATGCGAATTCGCAAAAATTTTTGCGAATAAAATGGCGGTTGACAGTTTCGCAATAAAGTTCAAATATTTGAACTTTATTGCGATTTCGCAGAAAATAGTGATACAGAGAATCCACGAAAAATGATGAACATTTGTTTCATTTGCAAGGATAACCTCAAAGGCTGGTGATTTATATTATATTTTTAGTTCAAATCATGAGTGATATTTTGAATAAATTAATTCCTATGCACCAATTATATAATCTTTGGAAATATCACAAAACTTTAAGAAGGAAACAAAGAAGTTGTAGTGTTTGAAAAATTTTCAAGAACCGCAAACTTCAAGGAGACTATCATAACCTCGTTCGAGAAATGCGAATGAACGATTGTTACTTATTCACCATACAAAATTAGTTATCTTAAGTGATAGTGATATGATTTTTTCTTTTGCCTTCTTGGTTTTTGAACAAATTCTAAATTTATAATAGGTTATGTGTCTAAGGAACATCACAAAACAGTAAATGAGATCATTTCTAAATGACAGTGAGCTCAGAACACAAACAAATTAGTGAGTTCTGTGACAGCGACCAATAAATTATTCCGCAGAAGTATGAACGCCCATTTCCGTCAATAATTTGCTACTTTGCGATTTGCAAATTTTTTTGCGAATTCGCATAAGTATGTACAAGGCTTTAACCTTTAAAGGTTAAGTCGGTGGTCTGTAATTATTTCATTTATTGAGCTGTGTATCTTTATTAATGGAAAATGAAAGGAGATAGTGGGTTAGACCATGATTGAAAGAATATAAAGAATCTTAAACTTGAATGATGATGTGTGTTTCTTTTTTTTTTTTTTCTTTGGTGTTTTGGCATCGACTGCTATGGTCATTAGCCATGTGTTCTTTATAGGCCTTGTTACTAACTCCATACGCCACTTTAGGAGCAGCACTGTTAATTGGAACGCAACAGTGAATCGTGCAGGACTCACCCTAGTCAAGCCACGAGATTTTAATAATTTAATCTGTTAAATTAAATTAAAAAATCCCAGCCCAACCAGGGTTCAAACTCCGGACCTTTCGACTCAGAGTCGGACGCTCTAACCACTGCGCCACGCCCCGACATGATGTGTGTTTCTTATTATGTTTCTTAAGTACATTTTACTATGTTTAAATGCCCTGTATGATGTTTTTAGTTTGTTTTTAACTTTGAATTGTCAGTTACCAGGGGTGAAAAAATATATAACAGATAGCATTTATTATATGAACAAATTGTCAACAAAAATATAATTTTGAATTAAAAAAGTCTATACCGAAAGTATTTGCTTGATTGGGGTTTGGAAAAGCCTCCCCAAGTGTGTGATGTGGGATATGATCCTGAAAGTTTCAAAAATTCTATCAGAACCTTTTAAAAGTAAGGTACTTTAACGAGTAGCATTGCTGATAGAAAAAAAATCCCCCATTCAGAGGCACTATTTCAGCTTGTGAATAGGCTTATATATCCCACCATTACCTAGAGTTTGAACTACTCTTTCAGAGTCAGTCACTCCACAATCTCTGTAATAATTCCAGAGGTATCCGATGCAATGTATAATAAATACTCTAAACAATGGTTTTTGAAAGATTTGTATATTTCTTTTTGCATTTTCATACAGTTTCCCTGAATATTTCATCTTTTCTTATACAAATATGGAATATATACATCCTGAAAATATTGCAGAAAAGGATTACAACTTAAAAGTATCACTGCAACGTAATCAAGTATTATGTTTAATAGTATATTAGTATTCAATACATTTCTCAACCACATTAGTAATATATCGTCCGACGCTGGTGATTATCCGTCTTTTCTCCATTGTCAGTTTCTGAATGAAACATAAGAGTGGATTACTATAGTAGATAACCATATGCAGAATTGGCAATTTCCTGAAGCACTAGGAGCAATTGATGGAAAACATCATGTTTCAAGCACCTGCTAGTAGTAGTAGTGGCTCAACTTTCTCAAACTAAACTACATATTTTTGTATTTTGATGAGGGCACAAATGGGAGAATTTCAGATGGTGTGTGTTCTGTAGAAGCCCATAGTTCAAGTTCCTGAACCAATATCACTACCAGGCAAAACTAATCCACTTCCATAATATGTGACCATCGAGATGCAGCCCTTGATAATAAATGTCATGAAACCATTTCCTTATCGAAACAAGTTGGTAAAAATATTTTCTCCTGCAGCTTCAGTAGGGCTTGAAGGGTAGTTGTGAATTCCAAATGCCTTTGGAATTCTGAAAAATAGAAGGAGAATTTATAAATAAATGATAATTTTTAGTTCCGGACACAGTTGTAAAAATTGACACTTTGTTTATTATTTATTAACCTTTTTAATCTTAAAGTTCATTCTTGCCAACGACGGAAAGGTAGGGATATTTCATCAAAAACGCATCTATGTTGAGAAATCACTAGATCATGTGCATGCTCACCACGCGTTTTTGACGCAAGCCGGCAGGCACAGATGTGAACGTCGACAAGCATGCATTTCTCATGCAGGGTCAAAAACCCTGCATGGGCACCCATGTATCTGAATCGGCCTTACTCTGAGATGCGCAAACGATAGAAAGCGTGAGTAGATGTGCGACAAAGATCGACTACTGTTTAATAAGGCAGATCGATTGAGCTCCTGCCCCACTCCAGGGTTTTGTCTACTGCGCAACCAATTCTCGGAGGCATCCTCACGATTGTCGATCAATGTTTGAATCGGCCTTTCGATGTTCTGTGGGATCCGTTGCGTAAAGCCTGATTCACATAATAGCAGTGGCGTCACCCCCCTCTATTGATAAGATAACCAATGGCAAACAGTTCAGATGACGCTGAAAATTCAAGGTCACGCTGCTGAAAGATTGATTCATTTAAACTTTTTGTTGTAAAATCTGGCAGTGTTCGCATTTCTAACCTTAAAATCATGATGAATTCGAGATTTCTATGATTCCTTTCTACTGCTTTTAACATGAAAATATCCATTCCAATGTACAAGCGTCTAGTCACACCAATTCTACTTTGATGGCGCAGTTCCGCATGACATTATTGACATTTGAGAAAACTCAGGTTATGTCTGGTTATGACTGTTATGTTATGAAAATTGCTATTTTGTGAGCTTCTAAACTTTTATATGCTTTCATTTAATTCATTGTGAAAGTACTCATCTTTTCCACTAAATAATTAACAACATCAGGATACATTATTTTTGGGAAAAGTGAAATATCTTCAGCTTCAAGAAGATATGGATCAATGCCGATTATTGATATTTTATCTTTACCGTTGAACATCATCTAAACGTGACTAATCCATTATTCCTAAATTTCAACATAACAGCAGAAACAGGAAAAACACATCAGAAATATTGATTTCATTGAAAATATGAACAGGATGTTCATAAAGTCAGTTGTGGAATCATTTGCGACTGAAAGTTGGAAATTAGTCGCTGTTTTCCATCGTACAAGATAACCTCTCTTGGAAGGGATTCATGATTTTTTCTCTCAAGTTATATAGGGTCTTTCTCAATATCTATCAGATGTAGTTCAATGTCCAGTGTGGCTTTTGCCGGAGAAGTAGTTGTTTTCTGTTAGATATTACAAAAAAGTAACTTCAATTTTATCGTAGGGTTTTTTCCATTTCCAGAGGAGTCATGTATTGATTCAATTTTCAGTTGAGAATGTTTCTCTTTAAAACACATCAGAAATAGTTATTACACGGCAGAAATAGTTAAAACACGGCAGAAATAGAAAAAACTTCGAAAAACTTTCTTTATTTACAAAAGCAAACAGAAAAGTGAGGTTCTTTCTGTCAGTTACGCACTCTCTGTACTAAACCAATTTTCATTTCGTGTGTTATGTGTTAGTGTTAGCACAATAAAAACAAAAAGCTTAACGTGGTAGGTTAGGCTAAGAATAAGAACAAGGGAGGATATAAACATTTCGAAGGCCCTTTTTTAATGTGTTAAAGTATTGTTTTTTTTCTAGGTTTCTAACCATTGGCGTGGAAAGCCTGAATATACTTTTGAATTGTGAATCCGACAAATTGAATTGATTTTCTTTCCTCCAAAATATCCTGCGACCTTCAATCTGTTCTCGAGCATTTTCTTCAACATTAAATATTTGATCGTATATCAAATCATCCATCAACTCATCTATTTCAGTATCACATCAAAATAACAGACTTTTCAAATCTCTATTCCCTGACGTTTCCCTCGAAAATACCAAGAGAAATGTCAGGGAGTTATTTCTCTCGACAGGTAAGAGAAAACAAATTCAAGAATACACTCATAATCGCTAAAAGAGAAAAGTGCCTGTTTTCTCTTGGCTTTTCTACTACCTGAAACTCAAGAATAGCCACCCAGAGTGGAAAGTTTTCACATGTTGGATAAAATTTGAATTTGTCGAGAATGATTTTCCACATTCAACACAGATAGCTTCAACGCTTTTCTTTTTTTGGGGGGGCTATTTTATCCAGTTCATCTGAAAATATAGGTAGATTTACATTTTTCATAACATTTTATCAGTGCACAGATAAAAATAATCATGTATACACACTAACCTGGGTGGAAATTTTTACATGCCCTCTCAAACTACTAACATCGTAAAACGATTTGTTACAAATAGTGCACAAAGTCATTTTAAACAGTTTATTCAACAAAAAAACAAATCAGTTATCAAATAAACACACCTTTCAAGTCTAAAAATCATTCGATTTCTTCACAACAAATAACAATTACTGACAGCTATCAACATGGAAATCGGTATTTAAAATTTGGCGCGGACACAGTGCGCATGCCGAACTGCGCCATCAAAGTAGAATTGGTGTGACTAGACGCTTGTTTCCAATGTCACTCATTCGGATAACAGCGTCAAAAGGGGCGGAGTCACTGCCTTTAGTGCCACTGCTACTGCCATTATGTGAATCAGGCTTAAACTTGAGAATGGCAGGTTCTTTTCGTTTGTATCGAAATGTATAACCATCTTATCCTTGGTTTTATTTACACTAGATTGTATTCGCTTCCGCTTCCGCATCATCAACTAAAATATTAGTCTGACATTGAAGATAATTATGTTGTCTTAGGATGAAAACTTCATATTTTATCAGTTATAATATTATATAGAAACACAATGAAAGAAAGACATTTTTGGTGTAACACATTCTTATAATTTTTTGTTGATTATGAAATACATTGCATTGGTAAATATATTTGCAGTACTATTGTGAAATTTGCATTGAAAAAATCACCGATTCTGATATATCCGAATATAGATGTTTGGAATCTGAAATAACCCAAGCTGAAATATTTCATTTATCCAAGAATAAGAACGTATTAGAGATGTTAATCGAGGCACTTATTGCTTTAGTGACAAAGAGAAGGCCTCTGTGACACCACAACAACCTGTCACAGAAAGAACTGAAACTATAAGGGATAAGTTGTGGATATAAATATAAAAACAACAGCAATGAACTCGGCATGATCTTATTTTTCCCTGTCTTGTACGTTTCCCTCAGCAAATAAAGCAATAATAGCAATTTTCTCCCTCTGTCTCCATTTTACATTATATATATCAAACAACCAAACGTAAAACGTCTACTACATAACAAATATTCCTATATTTGGGCATTTGGCTCTCATTTCCTAAAATAGTCTTTCTTACGTAACATCATTGGGAACGGCCAGAAAGCAGTCAAGCATTTCTGTAAATCGCGTTGTCAGAGTGCGTGACCAGTGTTGCCGCGCCCAACTTATGAAGCGTACCACATGTTAAACTGAAAATGTACCATTTTGGTACATTTTTTCAAAACAGCATAACAAATACACAAAATTTAATAGGGTACAAAATTTGTCATTTCTTATTTTTTTTAAATATCTACTGATCAAACTGGGTTAAAAAGGATTTTTTTATTTATTTTTTTTTCGATTGTATTTGATCCGGAATAAACAAAAAGATTGGAGAAGAACTCAAACACTAGCTAAATTCGCGCGAAAAAATACCAGCATTTCATTGGACGAATACGAGTGACGTCAACGTCTCCTGGATAAATGTATGTAGAACAATACAAGTGACGTCAGTGCGCGAAAATGTGGCGTATGGAATAGTTTGTAGTCGATATGAAATAAATTAATAGTTTCGTAGAGAGATTTTACTTGCATCATATATACAGATAAATAAATTTCTAAAGATGTCAAAAGTTGAAATAAGTTTATCAGACATTTTCATCTACGTAGGCATTGCCACCTTTTGCCAAACTGTTTGATTCCAATTGGAAAATAACTTAAATAAACTTTGTGTTTGGTATTATACAGATTGCCCAAATAATTCTTCTATGAAACTATGAACACTTTAAGAATATCACTTGACTCAATTTGTCGTCCAAATATCGATTACTGATGCGAAAACAGTTGAAATGAACTTTTATTTACTTTTTATTAGTTCAACCAAATGATTATAGATGGCATACCCTTTGCGCAAAATGCGAATTACAAAACACGCAGATCTATTTCGGTTGAAAAGAAGTAGCACATCACGTGCCTAGTTCTTTCACTACACAATAGGTGGTTCTGCTGACTAAGTATCCAGACGGAATACCAACAACGATTAAATGAACATAATGTAATCTTGCGATATTTTATTCATAGGTGCCGACAAAATGTACCAAAAATGCCTTAAATTGAAAATGTAGTACCACCGTACCAAACAGAATTAAATGTACCACATTTGGTACAAATGTACCACCGCGGCAACACTGTGCGTGACGCGAAATGCGAAAACGTTATATTTGAGAACTTACCGTTAGGCTGAATTCCCACAGATCCGACGTCCGATGATACGAAAATGTTCTGATTGGTTAGAAAAATGTCCTGATTGGTTGATTTGTTGTCACACCTACCAATTCAACCAATCAGAACATTTTCGTACCATCGTATCATCGGACGTCGGATCTGTGGGAATTCAGCCTTTGTCGAATCGCAAAAAATTGAGAATATTCGCAATGGTATGAACGAGCCTTTATACTGTGGTTTGGGACCATAGTGAGCACGTAAAGGTTGGAACAAATTCGTTAAATGCTTGATATGGCCATTAAGGAAAATAAGCTCAGACACGTCGATCTTATTTTTCAGTTTCGCATTTTTTCGTATACTCAGATTTTTGATGACGACATCGCTATTCGAGTCCATATAATTTCTTTCGATGGCATTACCCTATTTTGATAATCCTTTACAAAATAACGCATTTTTCTGTGTATATGGATGTCATATTTCTTCTTATGTTAGATAACCGTATGTTCCAGAAATAAAAGATATTTCATTCATAATAATGTGACATTAGTCTGTTAACGCAAAGTTTTGACTCAAGGTATCTCCACAAAATGAAATCTAGTGGGGTTAGATCAGGAGATCTATAGCTAGATGGCCACTCTGAAAATCCTTGTCTGCAGGTAGAGGACGGCTACTATTATTATTTGCTGCTGTGCTCCGGGGCGACATTCTGATTTTTGATGGCGTATTCACTTTACAGCTGCAGGAAAAACCAGAAAAACTTACAGCTCCACCCTGGGTGGTCGGTTGCACACTTATTCGAGCAAACACCAGACGTAGGGATTGGCATCTAGGCAACTCACATCGCACTTGCTTCACAACAAGATATGAGGTCGCCGGTGTACTTGAGAAAAAATCCCTAATACTCCGAATTTCGATAGCAGACGATAATTTTTTTAGAGTGGCCAGCTAGATCTCCGGATATAATCCCACTAGATTTTTTCTGTGGGGATACCTTAGTCAAAAGTTTACGTTAGCAGACCTAATTATGAATGAAATATTTTTTATTTCTCGAAAATACGGCTATGTAACATAAGAGATAATATGACATCCATACACAGAAAAATGCGTTATTTTTGAAGGTATTATCAAAATAGGGTAATGCCATTTGAAGAAAATTATAATGACGTCATAGCTCGAACAGCGATGACGCCATCAAAAATCTGAGTAGAACAAAAAATGCGCAACTGAAAAAGAAAATCGACGTGTCTGAGCTTTTTTCCATATCAAGCTTTTAACGAATTTGTTCCAACCTTTACGTGCTCACTGTATGTTAGAAACTGGATTTGACAACATGACAACACTGTAGAAGCAAAGAATATCTTGTAGATTTTCTTTGGTAGAAGACGTAGAAGTATAAAAAAGTAAACAGTTATGGTGGATTTATGCAGCAATCATAAGTCATAAGGAAGAATATTCGTCAATGATTAGTTGGTCCGTATATTCCAACCAATCATTGACGAATATTCTTCCTTATGACTTAAGACTTATATGATTGCTGCATAAATCCACCATTAATTCGTTAACACAATTAATTCATTTTATAATTTTTTCAATTTGGGTAGTTCGATTTGAAATGGGAGACTCTGGAGATGTTCCTGTTTCCAATGAAGAAGCCATAAAACTATGTAAACATTCATCAGAAGACACAAAGGTATGTTATGGAAAATCATTCCACCGGTTCTTAAGTTACATATTTTAAGGATTTTATCTTCCAACAAACCATGTACAGGATCAAAGATCCCAGGAAATCTTTGCCATTCTACTCTGAGGTATTAGGGATGCAGCTTTTGACGAAGGTAGATTTTCCTGCAATGAAGTTTTCACTATACTTCATGGGTTATGAGGATCCCAAAGATATACCCAGTGAAGTAAATTCAAAGGAACGCGTTGCTTGGACATTAGGAAGAAAAGCTACAGTGGAACTTACTCAGTAAGAATTCACCTATATTTTGAGTGAAACAATTTTCTTAAACTTGAAGGCATCATTATATAAATCCTTTATTTAGCAGAACTGCTAATACTACATAAGTTTGTAAAAACAATGTGTCCTAACCAAAAATATATAAAATCTAAAAAAATTATTATGAAAGTCATGAATAAGGTCAGGACACTCAACCCATAAAATAAATATAAAATGTTAACAATAATACAGTCAAGAGTATATGAGATCTAACCATCAATTTCTTCATTCTCCATGAAATGGTCAAGGTTTGCTAATAGCTCTCAAAGTTATTGTTTCATTAAATTATGAAGAAGAAATTATGAATTATAAAACAAAGTATAGGTATGAATAATTATAAAAACAATTAAAACTTGTAAAATGCAAAAATAGTATAATAATAAATGTTCTTTATTGAATGATTAGCAGGTTATGATCCAAACGGCAATTGCCCGAAGTCCTACAGCCTTTGAATATACATTTGTATATGAACAAAAGATAGTATATTATGACACAAGTGATGATACACAGGTGAGCCTTTAAAAGCATGTGCAATGAGTTTAAAGGTATGACGCGAAGTGGAGTGAATTTACTGTTGACATCTGTAATAACCTACTAACTCCATTAAACAAACCACTTGCAAAAATATCTGTCAGGTTTTCAATGTCCGTCGCGGTATTGCTAGGAAAATAGTTGTTTTTGTCAAATATCTACCTCATATTCCAGCTCATACAATTTTTTGGAGAAGAGTGTTCTCTACTTGTTCAAGATATTTATATTTTGTTTTAATCACTGTCCTTCGAATATTCGAACTCTGCATTCGATCCAAGTGACGCATTTTAATTTTTTTCAGTAATTGGGGAACAGAGAATGATGATAACTATAAACCTCACAATGGCAATCAAGAACCTAAAGGATTTGGTAGGTATTGTACAAATGTACAAAATTGCTTCTTTTAGGTTGAGTTCATTTAGACACAAATGGCCAAATTTCGGTTGAATTAGCGACCAAAAACCAAAATTGATAATATTCTTTATCTATCTGCATCAATTCTTGTCTAATTAACTAAAAAGCGTGTGTGAAGTCTTAAAGATTAAAATATGCCGTTTTTAAAAGGAAACTACTATGTCCGGTGACTTCACAATTTTTGACCTTCAAACTGTTTGAATCATGGACTTATGTCCATGGTTTGAATCTGTTCAAATAATTCTGCGAATTTCACAACTGCCTATAAGTAGAATCAGATGCATTTGTATATAAAACTTTGGAATTAGAAATATTTTTGAAGACACTTGAATGTCAACCCTCATTTGTATGCATAACATTGGTTCACAGAGCCGCCTGAGCAATATCTTATAAAGTTAGAGGGCTATCAAATGACCTTTGCTTTTTCAAGAAGGGAGAAAATACACGGTGGATCCTGTATTTTCTCGAGAAATCCTTCAAACAGTCATGAAATTGTCGAGATCAGACGTAAAAGCATTGAAAGTATAATAGAATGCTCATCAATAGTTTGTAAGGAAATTAAATGTATTATAGTTTGTATTTATAGGCCTCCTACTGGAGATTTAGATGTATTTCTACAAACTCTCGGTGAAATACTTGATATTGTACAAAATAAATTCAGGAAATAATACTATGTGGTGATTTCAATATCAATCTTCTGAATGCCAATAATGCAAGCGCTCAGTCTTTTCTACACCTCTTACTAACATATAATCTGCATCAACAAATAAAAGAACCGACAAGACTAACATTAAGATCTTCTTCACTATTGGATAATATCTTTATAAATTTTGAAAACAATCATCCTGGAGAAGTAATTACCTCTGCATTATCCGATCATGAGACTCAAATGCTCAGAATTGAAAGATAAGGTAAAATTGAAAAAAAAACAAAAAATAAGAAAAGAGTGTTTTCAGATGCTAAGCTTGACCAATTGAAAAATGAATTGAGAAATACCGACATGTATCAACTTTATTCCTATGAAGATCCAAATGAAGCTTATGATTATTTCATTGGAGTCCTCAGACAACTAATGAACATAGTCACCCCCCTAAAAGTTTGTAAAGCAGGCACTAACTTGAAAAATAGAGATTGGATTACCACAGGAATAAAGACATCAAGCAAACGTAAACAATATTTATACAGATTAAAACAAAATGGCACCATATCCAATGATACATACCAAAGATATAGCAATATTTTCAAAAAAGTAGTTAGAGAATCAAAACAACGCTGTAATAAAAATTACATTCAAACGTCCAATAATAAGTCCAAAGCAGTATGGAATCTGGTCAAATCTATTACTGGATCGGATTAGAAGATACCTACGTCAATATCAGAAAACATTTCTCCCGACGAAACTAATAAAACACTAGTTCTAAATGAGGTGAATCAGTACTTTATTAATAACTGCACAACTTTGAATAGTGTAAATAAGAGCAATATGTATTTAGAGCCTCCTTCTTTTGATAAAAGCATATTTTTTTCTCCCTACAGATCCAAAAGAAGTTTATGATACTATTCTGAATGAAAAATAGTAAATCAGTAGGTGAAGATGAAATACCAACTAAATTACTGAAACTTGAGATTTGTAAACCGATTGCACACATAATTAATATCTCATTTTTGACAGGCATTTTTCCTGATAATCTAAAAATTGCACATGTAAAAGCTATTTACAAAATGGGAAATAAACATTTGATAAACAACTATAGGCCCATTGCAATACTCTCAAATGTTAGTAAGATTTTTGAAAAAATAATATACAATAGACTGATCATGTATCTAGAGAATAATAACCTAAGTGTTATGCAGAATGGATTTAGAAGAAAAAAATCGACAACTAGAGCAAACTACCAAGCCCTATGTAAGGTAATTGAATCTATCAATAGTAAAAATGTTACAACAGCTGTCAATCTGGACTTGTCCAAGGCCTTTGACAGTGTTGACCATCTGCTACTGATAAAAAAATTGCCGTTGTATGGTATCAGAGGGCTGCCACTCGAATTAATACCGTCCTATTTGAAAAATAGCAATGTGTCACTGAACGGGACTGTGATAGAAATCTGTTGAAATAAGAAAAGCGATATATTATAAGAGGTGTACCCCAGGGATCAGTGTTGGGCCCACTATTATACATTCTTTACACCAATAATGTGCCTGAAGTTACCAATGAATACATGGTTCAGTATGCCGATGACTGCTCTATGATTTTCAGTTCAACTGATCACAATTGCCTAAAGGCAAATATCTTTTACAAGTTAAGGATACTGGAGGAATACTTCACAGCACACAATCTCAAACTGAATAAAAACAAGACCCAAATCATATTTTTTACCCAAAATGGCACTAACAAAACTTTAAGTGATGGTGTAACTACTCTAGAACCAGAGACCCAACTTTCCTTTCTTGGAATCATAATTGACTCAAAGCTGGACTGGATGAGTCACATAAATAAAGTTGCTACACAAATGTCAAGGTACTGCTATGCCCTGAAAGTAATTACTCAGAATGTATCCACTGAGGCTGCGATGTTAGCATACAATGGATATATTCAAAGTCACATTAGATATGGTATTATTCTCTGGGGAATGTCTGTACATACACAAAAAATATTTATATTGCAAAAGCAGTGTCTAAGAAAGATATTCAATCTTTCTCAGAGAGAAAGCTGTAGAAAAATATTCGTAGCGAAGAAAATATTAACACTAACCGGTCTCTATATTTATGAATCTGTAGCTTTTGTCAAAGAAAATATATCCCTTTTTGCGACTCATGATAGGAATCATAACCACAATACGAGAAACAAAAATAACCTTTTGAATATAAAGACACATTTGACCTATCTTCAAAGAAATATACCCTTTTCAAACATTACTATTTATAACAAGATACCTGAATCTCTCAGAAATTTATCTTCTACAATCTTGAAGAATAAATTGAAAACTATGCTTCTCTCCAAAGCTTATTATTCACTGGAAGAATTCTTCAATGACCCTATCTAAACTGCTGATGTTACTCTTAAATACTTCATATCTTACTATTCTGCATTGTGATTTAGTTTAGTCTCTATTAAACCAGGTCTGTATAGGACGTCTATAACAAGTTGCTGTATACAGGGTGTCCGGTAAACCTTGTACAATAATGAACCTGGTGATAGACCAGATCATGACTGTTGAGAATATCGGAATTTTACCTTAGTAAAAATCTCACTGTTTTCGAGATAATGAGCATTTTTTTAATTTCTGGAAAATCACTACCTCACCTTGGATTTTTTAATGCCATGTATACAAATTGGGACGAATTTAAATATATTTGCTGCTGAAGATTACTGATGAGTGATGCTTTCAGATGTACGAAACAGTTTTTCAGAAAACGATACAATTTTTCAAGAAATGAGGGTAAAATGACAGATTTGAGTTACACCAATTTTTTTAACAACAGTTTGACATTATTGTTTGAAAAAACAACCAAGTGGAACTGGATATTCATTACAAAAGAATGCCCATTTTGTCTAGGCTTTACAATGGTATAAAACATACGATCATTATTTTTGGAAGGAGTAGAATTTCGATAATATTAGAGTGTGATGTTATTCTGAGCTAAAATCAACTCCATTAGACTTTGTCAGTAATGTCTTTTATTTTTATCCTATCAAGATGAAATGATTAAATAATTATGAGTAATAACGAATCAACTGCTTAGAAGCATTCAGTGAGATGTAATGAAGTAAATACTAATTCAACTTTTTTTTTAATCAACATACACTATAAACCACAATAACGATTATTCAACATCGCACTGAATAATATTACAAAAATGTTATTTTCCATCCACTCGTACGCAGAGACGACATATTTTCAAGAAGAACCTTTTCAAATGCGTTATAGGTTATAGCCCCCAAATCAGCGATTCTATGAGCGGCATTGTGCAATCGGATATAGTTCTGCATAAAGCGCTGCTGCAGCAGTAGCACTACCTCCACATTCACCATAAATGTTGTGCATATGCGCATATTCTCGGGGAGTATAACGTATGTACGGCATAACAAAGAAATAAATACCACAATGAAACAAGCGGAATAATTTCAAAAAACTACGATAGAAGTCACAAGTTGTTCAAACAAAAATTTTTAATTTTCGACAAGGATTCATCTCTTAAAAAAGTTTGCACTTATTTGGTTACACCCTGTATGTCTGTCGGTCTCTGAAACTTCGTTGGAATCTGGATGTTGAACAATTGCGACATTTATCACAAGAATTCGTATTAATCGGTGCCATGTCGGATAATCGACATTTCATTTCGATCATTTTATTAGGCCTAATTACATGAAATGTTAATTTTATTGACATACTATTTAATGCTACCAAGCAGTCTATTCTCTATTATTAATAATTATTTCCACATTTTATCTTGATAAAATCTAAATAAAATAATTTTTGGGCGTAAGTATAAAAGTTGATCAAATAAATGAATATTTTGGAACCTTTGGTGTAAATACAATTCAAGAAAAAAATAAAATACCCAAACACCAAAACTACGTCACAGTCTTAAAATCTTAAAAACTTACTTTTAGCTCCTGAAGATGCTAACTTTGTGGGCGAAACGCGCGTCGAGTGTGATTGTGACGTAGTTTTGGTGTTGGGTAGTTTCCTTTTTTTCTTGAATAAAAGTTCCTGGATTAAAACCACGCCTAATTCAATGGAAACCACTTCTTCCAAAAATAATTATAGTTTGTTTTATACCATGGTAGAGTCTGGACAAAATGAGCATTCTTTTGAAATGAATGTCCACTTCCAATTGGTTATGTTTCTTTCAGATAATAATGTCAAACTTTAAAAAAAAAAAATTGATGAAACCCAAATCTGTCATTTTACCCTCTTGAAAAACTGTTCTGTACGTCTAGAAGCATCACTCATCAGTAATCTTCAGCAGCAAAGATATTTGGATTCGTCCCAATTTGTATACATGGCACTCAAAAATCCAAGGTTAGGTAGCGATTTTCCAGAAATTCTTAAAATGCCCATTATCTCGAAAACGGTGATATTTTTACTGAGGTGAAATTCCGATATTCTGAACAGACATGACCTGGTCTATCACCAGTTTCAATATTGTACAAGGTTTACCGGACACCCTTTTTATTTTATTTTTTAAAGTGTATATGTGCGTATGTGTTTATTGTATATTATATACTACTGAACTGATATGTTCTACACCTGAAAAGGTTTTTATTACAAAGAACTAATAAAGCATATCTATCTATCTATCTATGTTAATTACAAACTTTGTAGAATTGAGTTCAATTATAAGTTAATAATGATCATGTATAATCTCAATTTGTTTGGAAGGAAATAGAAATAACCCATAATTTCAGATATATTTGCGATATAGAATAGAATATAAGTATTCATCATTAAAATATCATACACACATAACATATACATTACTGGTACAACTTTTATCAGACAAGTCACAGAACAGAGAAACATTACACATTTATAAAAATTAATGCTTTTGCAATGCTTGAGAACTATGTTGATATTCAATTAAGACAAATTCCAGGTCACATTGGTTTGATGGTGCCAGATGTTTACAAAGCATGTGAAAGGTTTGAAAAACTCGGTGTGAATTTTGTCAAGAAACCAGACGATGGAAAAATGAAGGGAATTGTTTTTATAACAGATCCTGATGGATATTGGATTGAAATCTTCAATAATAAAAGTGCCGCTGATATGGTTCCAGGCCTTATTTAATTGAGACAACATACTTGTAAATAAATAAAAACTTTATTACATAATATATAAGTCAAAAACAAAAATTGGTCAAAAATTAGTTCAAGAAACACCTTTAAAAAAATAGTATTTGATATAAAGCCAGTATATCTTTGAAAAACAAATGGTTTCATAATATCACTAAGAAACAAGTTTATTGCTTTGTTATACCAGATACTATATTACTACAAAATACTCTAAGTACCAATCTATCTACACCTCACATCAATTAACCACTAATGACTAGGATAAACTTCTGGCAAAAATAACAAATGCATCACATAAAATATATCAACTGTACACAAATGAGAATTAAGCAAAGTTACTGATACACATGAATAACATCAACTTTTGAGACAAGATTTTAATAATTTCTTTTCGAACCAACAAACTCTTTCAATAAAAAGATGACAAAACATTTGAAGGGTCAAGTGAAAAAACGATGAGATTCCATTTTTTTTTCCGAAATCGACATTTTAGCGGCATCTGTTAGCTTATAGCACGAAGTATCATACCAAACCTTACAGGGGACAATGACATTCCATAAAAAACTGTGGTCGAGATAGGCAGCACAGTGGAAAAACGTTGAGACTCCCATATTAGATTTCGCTTTTCTCAACTTTTTAAAAAGTGGAACCTCATCGTTTTTCCACTGGACCCTTCATTTGTTTTAATTCTATTATGGCAAGTAATACTTCTCATTCATTTGGAAAATCTTCGCTTTTAGATTTAAAAGTTCATTAGTTTCATTCTCAGGTGTCAACATGACGAAGTAGAATATTGAAAAATGTTAGCTGTTCAGATGATTTCTCAAGAAAATCGCTTTTGTCTTTACTAGCAAGTCCCTCGATGGAAATTGTTCCAATAAATGATAATGAAAAACAGACACTTTTCGGCAATTTTTTTGTCTGTTCATAATTTTATTAAAAGTAACAGTAATATTGTTTCTAGAATTAGCAGATCCTATAGCATCACATCTTTGGGCATAACCATAATCCGCGCTCCTTTCGATCGTCATCAAATTGGGGAACTAAACGATGATTTCTTTTTAATATTTTATAAATTCAGATTTCGTCGTACATCGTATATTTGTGTTTGATGAATTTTCATACGGAGAACGGAAAATCTTGGTGAAAGAAATCATCCCGCCTCATAGTTCATTATACAGGATATTTCAAATGAAATATTTCCGAAGAAATGTCGCTTGGACATTGAACAAGAGTCATGTCATTTTACGAAACCTGTGAACTATGACCAGGACAGTCCAATGACTATGGGATTTTTATTTTTTGTAGAATTTGTGTTTTACCTATTTTCCTACTGCCGTTGACCTTCAAATCTTCTAAACTTCCAGTTTTCCAACCCTTCAGAGTCGAGTCATCCTCGTCCACAAAAAGAAAAGCCTGGATAATGTTTGGACATCAACGTTGCATCTACAACGTTGTAAAGCAGAATTTGAAGACACTATTTCGCAACTCTGTATTGAGCCTTTACAATTTTTGGGAACTCCTCAAATTATTTCGCTCCAATTTTGATTTTGATTCCACTAGTACTAACTAGTAGTATACAAAGTTTGAACTGTTCTAAAAACAAAAATTTCGTCAACTCATCATTATTTTTGAAACTTTCAATAGTTTTATCGGTGACGTGTTATATATTCAAAACATTTCTCCACTCCAATTTGATAAAAAAATAACTTGACGTTTGAATAAAAATAAGGAGAGGCGTTCGTTGGTTTTGATGACCTTTACAAGTTGCACCAACAAATCTACGCCCGCACTGTTAGGAACCCTTGGTGTAGTAATGAATATCCTGGAAGATCCAGAAGATGGATACTCCAAAATATACTCAGTTAATTATATTTTGTTAAGACACCAAACATATGTCTGGAACTGAGAGATTCTCAAGTTTCATTCAACTTCAAAATTTGCAAGCGATTCTCGAATATTTATCTATATCTCTTACGGGAATACTTTGAAATGTAAAGCTCTGTATATCATTTCACTAAAGAAATGTTGATGTTTCTTTTCAACATAGACAGCAGTCTCTTGACGTACACCCTGTATATGAAATATAAGTAAGAGATATGTATCGAGGAATGTAAAATGTGTACAAAATAAAAATGCTGACACAATATCCAAGTCTCAAAAATAGTTGAAAAACATTGACGGATAACACTATTAATGCAGATATCCCTTAGATTTCAACGAGTATTGTACAAACCCAAATATGCTCCCTTTACCGTTTGCGGTTATTTTACTATTAATAAGGAATTTGATTTTGATAATACTGTATCATGTCGTAAGTGCGCGTTCTGAAGTTGAGGAAACTATTTCTGATGATCTGTAACATGTACGTTGCTGCTTCCTTATCTGTGGCTCCGGGGTTGAAACGACCTCTCAGCAACTTTATGGTCTGTCCTCTGAAACAGGGCAGTCCCGTATCTAGCATGAGAGAAACTAGAGAGATGATGGCTTCGTGGTATGGTCTGAAATTTAAAGACTTTCAAATAGATTTGAAAACGAGTTTTGAACATTTTTATAAACTGTAGTAAGAAAATATATTAAAATAAAGGGTGTTTTGTTTTTCAAAGTATGTGCCTTCAAAACCCGTACACTTTTGCATACGCTCGACCAAATTCTGGACGCATTTATTCTACACAGAAATGGGTATCTGGGAAACATACATTTTCAAAGTGTTGAAACTCTTCGAGCTTTTTTATACTTTCTTAACTCTGCATCAGACTTCACATATCACATATCTTACATTCAACAAGCTGATAGATCTATGTTTCTTATGCCAATTACAGAAATTGGAATATTGTCTGTGATAAAAAAATTCAAAATAAAGCAGTGGTGATGATAAAATTCCAATTTCATTGATAAAAACCTTTAACATATGCAGTTAGTATATCATTTAGGATTGAGGTGTTTCCAGATGGATTAAAATTAGGAATAATTAGGCCTTTACACAAAAAGGTGATACACACTAATTGAAAATTATAGACCAATTAGCCTACTATCAAGTTTCCTAATAGTATTTAGATGGAGCTGAAATCAATATAGGTGAAGAAACAAAACTTTAAGCAGTAATACTAGAAGCAGCTCTCTCATTGGAAAGTCATATAGAAGAACTCACTAAAAGATTAAACTCAATGAGGGTAATGTCACAGTACTTGAGTAAAGATGGTCTGAGAGTCATTTATTTTTCAAATTTTGAATCACATGTTAAATGCGGTTCAATTTTCAGTGGTAGTAGCAACTTAGTATTATAAACATTTATGTTTCTTGGGGACAATACAGATTATTATTATTATAATATTTATATGCCAGAAAAGAGCACTAAAAAATTTAAAAAAACTTAGTTTTACAGCTTCTTGCATAATCATTTTCAAAAGTAATTAGATTTTAACTGTTGTAGCAATATACATTGAAGAATGACTGTTTTTATTTAATAAATAATAAGGATTATTTCAACTCAAATTTACCAAAACATTCATACAACAGTGACAGGTATTACATATATCCTATTCACAGACTGACTGCTACAAAAAGGGGTGCAAAATATTTTTGTATTAAATTGTTCAATAAATTACCTCAGAATAATAGACTGATAGAAAATCGAAACCATTTCAATAATGCAATATACAAAATTCTGGTAGATATTGAACCCTACACAGTACAAGATTACTTAAATGCCTTTGTAAAATATTTAGATATTATATCTTTATAACGATTATTTCATTCTGAATGTGTATGTATTATTTTTTATGTATATGTGATTTTCGAAATAAATATTATCAAGTATTCAGCACATTCCATAAAATATAATATAGAATTATCTAGACATTCCGACTGAGATAAAAACTCGAGATGTGTTAACCGCGAAAATAGGACAGCTTTGTATTATTTTCAAATTGAATAAAGTCCAGTTTTCTATGTACATTGACAAAATTAAAAAAAAATCAAAATAAGTTCACCTTTGATATACTGAAATAAAAGCAGATCATACATTTAACAAAAATATTATATTCACATGGAAATAAAAGTGCCTTACCTGACTGCAAGATATGCTTGAACGCAAAGATCAGAAAACCATTTAAAAGGCGCTGCCTCCATTTTACCGCCCATAATCATAACCATCTCATCAGTAAGCTTAATATCCGGTTCGAATCCTAAGTTTCCCCCAGGGGATGATTCGAACATAAAACCAAAATCTACAAAACAACTCAATCAGCATTACCTATAATGACAAACTAAACTTGTGCTTATTACCGATATGTATAATGTGACCATCAGTATCCAACATGATATTGCCGTTATGCCTATCCTTAATTTGCAGGAGGAATCCGATGACACTATAGGCAGCCATAGAAACAATGAAATTTCTTCTAGCATTTTGGAATTCTTTCGTGCTTTCATCCCCATATTTTTTCAAAAAGAATTCGTACATTCCTATGTCCGTTTGCCGCCCAAGCTGATCTCGAGATTTTGCATTAGGAACACATTCTATTACTCCACACTGTGAAAATGTTTTACAGGTTTTAATAAATGATAGAAAGGAAGTGGTTGAAGAAATTTCACTCGTTTATAGTAGAGCATATAGAGGGAGAACCCATCAACGCATTTCAAGTTGTCATGTTAAAAGTTATGGCAATTTAGGTGCTTATTTTTGTATTCCTATTGAAGAAAGAAGTCGAGTCTGGCAATCCGCAGCGGCCCGGTTCTTCTCACAAAGATTATTAAAATGGTAACAAATGAAATTTGATTAGTTTGGATAACAAATGTAATTTCTTTCATAAATATCTACTAGTCAAGCGGTCCTACGCGCCTTCTCACGAAGCAACAGGTACCAGGTTCGATTAAGCTATATGGCATTTTTAAGTAGAAATAATGATTATACTATTATTATTTATTTCTTGCATTCTTCTCGTTAACCAGTGAACTTTTATGATTAAAGCTATTATAAAATCAAAAGCAGGAAACCAACAAACTTGTAATATCGGGTTTATCTATATAGAATATCTTGTAGTTATTGTTATCAATCAATTTTACAGATGATGTTATATTCCTACATCAAAGCTTTTTAATAGAAGATGGTGAAAATGCGGATAAAGATTAGCCCCTCCGCAAAGGACAGCCAGAATAGACTTTTCAGCAGACATAGTGCATACAAG
Source organism: Chrysolina oricalcia (assembly GCA_944452925.2). NCBI lineage: Eukaryota > Metazoa > Arthropoda > Insecta > Coleoptera > Chrysomelidae > Chrysolina > Chrysolina oricalcia. The sequence continues at coordinate 32,490,851 of OX101808.2, forward strand.
ATTAATTTCTTAAATTTTAATGAAAACTCGGGAGACTCGACTTTTATTGTCCAACAGGTATTTCGAGATTCACTACCAAAAATATCACGACTTATGAAATGACAACTTGAAATACGTTGCTGGCCTTGGTCTAATATGCTTAGTGAACACTCAAATAATACTAACCCCAGGTGCAGTGGCAACAACTCTGTAAGGAAACAGGTATAATTCCAATCCTGCAGTTTGGAAAACATTTTTGAAAATTCCAATCACTTGCAACGCAAGCATGTCTTGTCGCACGTCATCTCCTACCTTGAAAATCGCAGCCTGCCACATTTCAGGTCCGAAACTTTGTTGTTCCCTGACCTGTCAAAATTTAACATCATTAATTTTGGCTAGTCTCGAAGAGAACAAAATACCATTTCACGAATTTATCTCGGCCGGTTGCATAAAGAAAAATTATTTACATGATTAACTAACGTCAAATTTGATGTTACGTTAAGTATCAGATGCGTTGTATAAAACATGCTCCAAGTATTTAATAGTCCCATTTACTAATGACGGAAAAGATGTGGCAACAGCGCTATTTTCCTCGTTTCATCTCTTATTTACGATAATTTGCTCATTTAAAGGTTAGGTTTGAATCCATTTAATGTCAATTTCTTTTTTGGAGAGAGTTTTTTTTATTGTGATTTTAAATTCAGGGTTATGCCTACAATTTTTTATGTCTTCGGGTATTTCATAGAATTTTGAAAGAGCTCCATAGGTGAATCTTTTCTGTCCAATTACAGCGTTTGAATTAGTTAACGTAAAAGTTATTGTGACATCAAGTCTATCTCTCTCTCTCTTCAGTTATTGTCCGTCGGCTTCCATTCGGCACAATGAATTTTCGGTGACTTTCTCTGTTGATGATTTTCTGCTTTGCTTATTAGTTTGTGTTTGGTAGTTTGGATTTTGTTTTCTCAGGAAAAATAATTTGAAAAATTTGTACGGAAACAATATCGGACAAGCTGGTTTAAAATTCGACAGAGGTTTGTTTGGAATCAGTTTTTGACAAGAATGATATTTGTGACGTCATCACTATCCTCGTCTATTAAATATAAGAATTCGAAATACTCGTTGCATCGGACTGTCAACGATAAAGTATGAACTCTGAGATTATGGATGGGCATCGAATATACCTAAGCACTCTGGTAAGCTATTATTCTATTTCTCTTTTGCAACACAATAAGAAATGAGCCCTTGGCAGTGTTGCCAGTTGCGAATGTAACTATTACACGGATTCAAAATCGAAATGTTCCGAAACTTGATGTTTATATATCAGTTATTCACCCTATTCGGATCCGTCAGTAATCTGCGCACGCACATGCCACCATAGGGATACGGAATACTAGAATTCGAATGAATCCGAGTATTTTGTTCATACGAATATCCAAATCATCCGAATATCCAAATCATCCGAGTATTTACAGTGACTAGCTTCAATACCAATACGTACTTGATTGTTGGAAACAACCATTGCAATATTTTCCAGCTCATTGATACCACAGCGAGCTACCTTGAATCTGGCAAGGTATGGCGCTTTGGCAGCACTCTGCATTGGCGTGCCGCTTTTGTAGTCAATGTCGAGGACCATAGCTTCCGGGTTACTAGGGAGGTAACATCCTGGTTGAACCTAAAATAAAAAAAACAGTTTAGTTATTGAGGAATTGTATTTTTAGGACGATCTTAGAACCTTGATTTTGCTCAAAGCTTCCAAACAAGCTTTTTTTCTTTCCGCTCCTTTGGGAAAAGGTCGAATGTCACCAGAGATATTGGTGATTTTATCGAAGAAATCGAATTCTCGTTCGTAGAATAGTTTCGCAGGGCCAGATAAATCATTCACTATACTGTTCGTTATAGATTCCAATGCTTCAAACAAAATATCTGAAATATAAAACTAATGAATCAACACCCCAAATTAGAATTATAGGGAAAACAAAAACGATAAAACCTTTTTTCAAACTACTAAACCAATTGAACGAAAACTAAACTTTATATATAAAATCCTACTCTCATTACTTACGATCTTTTTGCAACATATCTTCATCTATGAACATATTTGTTTTCATATTCCATATAAGTTGATGAGCAACGATCTGAGACTTCTTTGCAATATATTTGATGAATTCAGTCACGTAGCCCATCTAAAAAAAACACTCTGAATGCAACGGTTCAAAATACCTTTAACTCCGCTACTTCATCTGGGAAAACACAACTGGATAAAACGATTAAAATTATAAAAAATTAGCTGGATTTGATAGTTAAACGTTAGTGATGCTTCTAGTGATAGTACAGGATGTGTTTTATGAATTTTGTCACAACCTATCCAGCCAAATCTAGTGAAATTAATAACTTAAATCTCATTTTTTCTCGAAACTTTAAAAGTTTGCAATTACTTTTTGATTCAAATACAATTTGACCTTGATATCGAATGAATTCCTCCAAATACTAGCACTACTTGTGTTTGTTTGATGAAAATTTAGTATTGATTAATATTGACCGTTTTAGGCAAATATAACACAGCCTTCAAAAGTGCGTACTGAGTTGAACATTTAAGCTCGAACGAACAGAACAAGCAGAACGCGCATGAACGAACAAGACGAGCAAATTTCAAAGTCAAAATATACTTTAATGTCAGAAGTTTTCAAACTTACTGCAAAGCTTTTCAACTATAAATAAAAATATACATAAATATAAATAGTTATGTATATAGACTATAGTAGAGATAGTCTTCCCGATCTGAACATAAGTACGGACGAAAGAGAGTACCATATGCGCTCCAGAGCGACTTAACAAAAAAAGGTGGAGCATTTGCTATTCCAACCGCAGGAAAAACCTACAGTACCAAATGCAAGCTCTCGGGAGTTCTTCAGATTATTAATGTTCATATGGTTGAATCAAATTGTCACAATACAAGGTACTCTCCGTAGAATTATGAAGAAAATAATAGTCGGCTATTTGTCATGGTCTTGGGATATCACCTACATATCCATCTTTTTTTTTAAGAAGGCATATTGTTTATTCCATTATTTTGGCCGCTGCACCTACCATGTTATTATCAAATGGCAAGGAGAGGGTAATGGTATAACAATATACTCCTTGCCATTGCAAAATATGGTTGAATTTACAGCTTTTGCTGATGCAGTGTTGAGGACTTGCCTTCCAAGAGAGCTAGAATACCTGCGAAATTTTCCTTGAAAATATTTTTGTGGCTGTCAATTTCAAAGGTATCTTTTATTTGAGGGACCTTCAGCTTTCTTGTTTCTTTCAATAATTTAGTCAACCTTAACCCTTTATTTTATTGACCCATCAGAAACATAAATGTTATGGTACCTTATCATGCCGCAAAGCCTGCACCAACTGGGGTATGTAAAATAAAACGGCATCGGCTGGATATGAGCTAAGCACTCTTACAGCGTACTGCGCTGATATAGGATGAGACGGAAACTGTCTACTGAAGTAAGCTAGCGCCTGCAACAATAATAACCATTTCAAAATTACAGCAGTGAAGTTTTTTAACTCAACTGACCTGTATGGGGGAAATTTTACTCCAAGTTAACATATGTCCCAGTTTTGTACCATCATTTAGGATAGCTTCTGTGGTAGCTAAATACTGTAGAGCATCCGGAATGTGAGATACACTAGTTGGATTCATATGGACTAAAGTTTTGATTTCACTAATTATTGCGTCATTGGTTCGGAATCTGAAAATCAACAATCATCTACAATGACATAATATTTAATAAAATTTTACAGAATTATCATTTTGAAAAAACCATAAAAGTCCCATATGACTATTTTAACAATGCCACATTCAAAGTGACGTGTTAATTACGGTTACAATGTACTTTTTGATGAAATAAGACAGACCTAGTCGGTAAGTACACAGCAAGAGTTGGTGAAATATCCCAAGCCAATCGGGTATAGTCATGCCACTGCTTTTCGGTGATAGTCTTTGCTCGCCATGAAGCTAAATTTTCTTCTCCTGGTATCGAAAATTCCGGTCGAAATGTTGGATTGTGCCATACTATCAGAAACTCAATTTCCACAGCCTGAAATAAACTTTAAACAGTTAATAGTCCGACACTTATAATACCGGAGGCTTCGTGTTTTCGTCAAAGTTCTTACCAATAACTCGAGAATCAAATTTCTTTTCTTCAAATAGCACTTGACGAAATTGTCTGCAACAGGAACTCGCTTAGACTTGGCAGATCTTCTACTCAATGTTGCAGTACTATTAGACAGGGGTACTGTGTTTATCCAGCCTGTATTTGGTTTATTGAAATCACTGGGTTTTGCAAGTTCATTGTTATTTATTGATGACAGTGGGGTTGATGGGCCTAAATCTAAATCTGAAATTCAAGTACTCATTGGTAACCCCACACCTGACACTAAATTCTTAGAAACGACACAGAATCCGGATCACATATAATTTACTTGCCTCCAACATCACTGGCTTTCAAATATTTCTTGTCCGAGTGTAAGGTTTGCCAAAATCTCACCAACGTCGTAATATCTTCTCGAAGTTCCCCTGGGTTTTGAATCGGACAGGCCACTGGTTTACAGAAATAATCTAAACAACTGCAGTATATTCTCTCTCTCAGTACATTTTTAGCCAGACTTTTTGGTAGTATGTCACCTTGCAACAGCGACAATCCGCAACACAAAAGTCTAAAAATATTTTATCACAAGCTACTTCCAAGTCATGTTGGTTGATCGTAATTACTCACTTGAACCGGACACCAATGGCCGAAACATGCCTAGTTTGAGACGGTGGATCAGAACCAACATACATCGCTAAAGAATGATGTATCAAACTAGCAATCATTTCAACTTTTTCGTAACTGCTATATTTAATGGTCTCCACAAGTTCGCAAATGAACTGCACCCATATCCCATGTGGTTTGACGAAGGGAGGATCAGGTTCCAAATTGCAACCTGAAACAATAATGATAATTACGTATGCCGTTGAAACTGAATATTTACCTTCATATGCTGCTAATGGACTAGTCTGAGGCCTTGAAACTGAAAATAAACCCAAACGTTTTTGCACAGTACACTTCCAAGCAGACACCATTTCCTGTAAGAATCTCACTTCCAATTCTGGTTTTGAAGTTATTAGCCATTGCCAACATTCGACGGCTGTTCTCATAGCCTCGATGGTGAACAATTCAACCTAAAAATTTGTTGAAAATAAACCAGCATTCAAACCACAAAAACACGCATTACTTGTGACCAAGCTATGCAGTGAAGAAGGTTCCGATTCAGGTCCGAAGTGGAGATCATAAGGGCAGTTGCTTGCCACAGGGCGTCTCTATGCAAAGCGTCAGATCTTTCTTTACATGCACTCCAGACTTTTTTAAGGACGAGTTCAACGAGAGAGGAACCATTATCTTTGCCAAATATGCTCTGCATTCCGATTACCTTGAATAATTCCAATAATTAGAAATATTAAGCCCTTATAAGAATATTAAGTGCTAATTTCTGATACTACTTTGAATTTGATGCTTGAATGCTCAACATTGCTTTGATGTAATAAATAAACTGGCAACTGTAGTACACGAAAATCTAAACGAGGTTATCTCTAAATAACCCAACTCCAGTGCGAATGTAGGATACAAATGTTAACTTTAGCACGAATAAAGTATTATCAGGACTTCTAGTAGTTTATCGCAAATTGATCCTCACCTCTCCAATATACTTTGATCTCATAGCAGAAGTCGATATCAACTTCGAAGAATCGCTCTTTACGCATTTTGGCCTCTTTTCCAAGGTGTTTGTACTCAATGGGGCGCTATACAAGTTCGGAGGGCCCCATTGAAGCACCGACTCGAGTGCCATGGATAAACCGGTATGATGCCACATGCCCGCAATGGGTATCTGGTTGATGTATTCTTGGACGTGTGACCGAGTCCATTGTGGAGCCCATTTCATGGCCTCTCTGATTATTCTCTCCGAGTTTGCAGCAAAATCTTTGACGATGCTCTAAAAATAAGAACACGATACTACTATATTTATACAGGGTGTCCGGTAAACCTTGTACAATATTGAAACTGGTGATAGACCAGGTCATGACTGTTCAGAATATCGGAATTTCACCTCAGTAAAAATATCACCGTTTTCGAGATAATGGGCATTTTAAGAATTTCTGGAAAATCGCTACCTAACCTTGGATTTTTGAGTGCCATGTATACAAATTGGGACGAATCCAAATATCTTTGCTGCTGAAGATTACTGATGAGTGATGCTTCTAGACGTACAGGACGGTTTCTCAGAAAGTGAAAACATTTTTCAAGAAATGAGGGTAAAATGACAGATTTGAGTTTCATCAATTTTTTAAAAAAAGTTTGACATTATTATCTGAAAGAAACATAACCAATTGGAAGTGGACCTTCATTTCAAAAGAATGCTCATTTTGTCCAGACTTTACCATGATATAAGACAAACTATAATTATTTTTGGAAGAAGTGATTTCCATTGAATTAGGCGTGGTTTTAATCTAGGCTTCCATCAACTTTTATTCAAGAAAAAAAGGAAACTACCCAAACACCAAAACTATGTCACAATCACACTCGACGCGCGTTTCGCCAACAAAGTTAGCATCTTCAGGAGCTAAAAGTAAGATTTTAAGATTGTGACGTAGTTTTGGTGTTTGGGTATTTTATTTTTTTCTTGAATTGTATTCACACCAAAGGTTCCAAAATATTCATTTATTTGGTCAACTTTAATACTTACGACTAAAAATTATTTTATTCAGATTTTATCAAGATAAAATGTGGAAATAATCATTAATAATAAAGAATAAACTACTTGATAGCATTAAATAGTATGTCAATAAAATTAACTTTTCATGTAATTAGGCCTAATAAAATTATAGAAATGAAATGTCGATTATCCGACATGGCACCGATTATTACGAATTCTTGTGATAAATGTCGCAATTCTCCAACATCCAGATTCCAACGAAGTTTCAGAGACCGACAGATACACAGGGTGTAACCAAATAAGTGCAAACTTTTTTAAGAGACGAATCCTTGTCGAAAATTAAAAACTTTTGTTTGAACAACTTGTGACTTCTGTCGTAGTTTTTTAAAATTATTTCGCTTGTTTCATTCTGTGGTATTTATTTCTTTGTCATGCCGTACATACGTTATACTTCCCGAGAATATGCGCATATGCACTACATTTATGGTGAATGTGGAGGTAGTGCTACTGCTGCAGCAGCGATTTATGCAGAACTATATCCGATTGCACAATGCCGCTCATAGAATCGCTGATTTGGGGGCTATAACCTATAACGCATTTGAAAAGATTATTCTTGAAAATATGTCGTCTCTGCGTACGAGTGGATGGAAAATAACATTTGTGTAATATTATTCAGTGCGATGTTGAATAATCGTTATTGTGGTTTATAGTGTATGTTGATTTAAAAAAAAACGTTGAATTAGTATTTACTTCATTCCATCTCATTGAATGCTTCTAAGTAGTTGATTCGTTATTACTCATAACTATTTAATCATTTCATCTTGATAGGCTAAAAATAAAAGACATTACTGGCAAAGTCTAATGGAGTTGATTTTAGCTCAGAATAACATCACACTCTAATATTATCGAAATTCTACTCCTTCCAAAAATAATGATCGTATGTTTTATACCATAGTAGGGCCTGGACGAAATGGGTATTCTTTTGTAATGAATATCCAGTTCCACTTGGTTATGTTTTTTCAAACAATAATATCAAACTGTTGTTAAAAAAATTGGTGAAACTCAAATCTGTCATTTTACCCTCACTTCTTGAAAAATTGTATTGTTTCCTGAAAAACTGTTTCGTACATCTGAAAGCATCACTCATCAGTAATCTTCAGCAGCAAAGATATTTGAATTCGTCCCAATTTGTATACATGGCATTCAAAAATCCAAGGTTAGGTAGTAATTTTCCAGAAATTAAAAAAATGCTCATTATCTCGAAAACAGTGAGATTTTTACTAAAGTAAAATTCCGATATTCTGAACAGTCATGACCTGGGATATCACCAGTTTAAATATTGTACAAGGTTTACCGGACACCCTGTATATTATGTATTCAATTTAAGTTTATAGAACTTTGACTTTTGTCAGCAAGAATACAACAGAAAGTAGATCGCTGCACTATAAACATCAGATTCTTGGCAAAGCGTTCACAAGAAATACGTCGGAATTTATCTTTAATCAACAGCATGAAATTCATCATAAAATATTTGGCGCCCAACGTGAGGCACCAAGTAAACCGGATAATATGGATTGGTCTCCAAATACCTTACCTCCCTTGCCTCCAATGTATCCATCAGCTGAATTGAGTAAGGTGTCTGTGGAATTCTCAAAGTAGGAGTCTCCTGATTCGGATCTATTTGTAAAGAATATGAGAGAACTTGCAAAATATCCAGCATTGTCCATAGAACTCTAAAAATAACTAATTTGATATACCACTTATCTCTAATGACTTAATTAGAATTTGTACCTTCTGCTCCACAATAAGTGCGGAAATTTATCCACCAAACTGGCTAAAAACTTGTCAGAAACTCTTCGGATTTGTTTATGTTGGTGATTGAAATTAACTAAAAGAAACTGGGCGTGTTGTTCCAAGTCCACCTCTCTATCCTCGTTTTTAGGTTTGTCCTTCATCACTTCCAAAAATTTTTCGAATACTCTTTCGCTTACGGAAGACACGCAATTCCACATTCCCGCTTTGTCCTTTTGCAACGCCGAGTCACTCAGGTACTCGGATATAATGGGTACCAAGCTAGGTTCCCCGGAATGTTGAACTCTGAAATAATTAAATGATATGAATAAAATCGACAAAGTTGAAGAACCCTTTCTCTCCAAATATTTCAGATATTTGTGACGTTCTTCCAAGAAGACTCAATTGCAAGTGCTTATTGTAAACAAACAAAAGATTATTTGTTTGAAAGTGGTTGACAATGTTTCACTTTGAGTAAGGTTATTCTGGACTTTCATTGTCTAAAAAAGAACAAAGAAAAATTCAATTCTCTGCAATTTTTAATCACGACGTTTCAACTGTTGAAATCTACAGTCGTTATCAAGTGTGTAATGCGACAATCTCAAGGATACTTCTTATATATGCTGTGGATAATTTTGTGTCATTAGCCTAGGGGTAATTTGGCGGTATTCAGGTAAGCTTGTTAATTACAGTGCCAGGTCCCTCCGGTACAGCATTGTTAATTCTTATCGCAATTTCAATTGATCCATGCCACTAATTGAGGGTTTCCACACATTACGGATTTCTATGCTAGCTTGACTGAAGACTTTGTTGTTCATAATATATGCACTCTCTTTAAACTTCCTTCTATACCAGCCCTCTTCTTTATGGATGACATCGGCTTCAGTCCATTTTATGTTGTGTTGGGTCGTCCAGACATGATCCGCTATTCCTGACTTTGATGTTTTTCCTCGTTGAGTGTTTCTCTTGTGTTAAGCGAGTCTAACGCTAAGTGGTCTCTTAGTTTCTCCAAGATAAGCTTCGCCGCAATCACAAGGGATGCGGTAGATGCAGTTTTTGGAGTCAATGTCAGCGTTACGTGGTCTGGTCTTTGTGAGATGGCTGCGAATAGTGTTACCTGACTTGAAACATGTCAGTATTTTGTATTTCGACCCAATTCGCTTTATTCTTTCCGATAGACCTCTAACATACGGAACGCACAGGGTGGCTTGTGTCGGCTCATCTGGTTTCTTGTTCTTATCCCCCCTGCGGGCTAGAACCTCTTCTATGTTTTTTGGGGTACCCATTTCGTCGCAGATCTTTCTTGATATTGTCCAATTCGATGGTAAGACTTTTATCTGTGTTACATAGGTTGTAGCATTGTTTAAATAGAACATAGTTAGTCAATGCCTGTGGAAAAGGTATTGGACACAAACGCGAGTGTCATCTAGCGTGATTAGTTACAAACATGAATATTTGACGTCATTTTAATGCAGGTTTCTTCAAAAAACCCTGAGTTTAATGCTTTTCCATTGTTTTAATCAAGTTACAACATGACTTGGAGGTCAGATCACTGAAGTTACGGCATGACTTGGATGCGAGCTCACTATCGCCATCTACATGTCGCATCCATTTTGATCCAATTATAATCCCATAAGGTTGACTAACTATGTTCTATATAAACAATGGTTGTAGGCACGGTCCACCAGCGATCGAAAAACCCCTCTCTTTGTAGCACCATGATGGTTCGATTCGAAGTTCAGGTATTGTCCTGTATGAGTCGGCTTTCTGTATACTGATGTTTGGCACTTATCATTGTTCTTTTGAACTTTCACGGCTAGAAAAGGTAAACCGTCTTGCGTCTCCTCTTCCATCGTGAAGTTTATGGACTTTCTGATGTTATTCAGATGTTCCAAAAAGACGTCAAGGTCCTCGTCTCCGTGGTTCCATATGACAAACGTGTCGTCAACATATCTCAACCACATCTGAGGTTTCTTATGGGCTGTCTCTGTAGCAAAAGTTTCAAACCATTCCATATAGATGTTTGCTACCAAGGGCGATAATGGGGATCCCATCGGTAGTCCGTCTTCCTGGAAGAAAAAGCGGTCTTTTTCTTGAAAGTAACAATTTCGCAGGCAACATTCTAGCTGGTCCATAATGCCACGTACTGGTAGGTTCGTCCTGTTCTTCAGCTCTGTGTCTTCTTGCAGATTTTTCCGAATAATTTGCAAGGCCTCTACGTCACGTCAGATGTGGTTAAGATATGTTGACGACACGTTTGTCATATGGAACCACGGAGACGAGGACCTTGACGTCTTTTTGGAACATCTGAATAACATCAGAAAGTCCATAAACTTCACGATGGAAAAGGAGAAGCAAGACGGTTTACCTTTTCTAGACGTGAAAGTTCAAAAGAACAATGATAAGTGCCAAACATCAGTATACAGAAAGCCGACTCATACCGGAGAATACCTGAACTTCGAATCGAACCATCATGGTGTTACAAAGAGAGGGGTTGTTCGATCGCTGGTGGACAGTGCCTACAACCTATGTAACACAGATAAAAGTCTTATCATCGAATTGGACAATATCAAGAAAGATCTGCGACGAAATGGGTACCCTAAAAAACATATAGAAGAGGTTCTAGCCCGCAGGGGGGATAAGAACAAGAAACCAGATGAGCCGACACAAGCCACCCTGTGCGTTCCGTATGTTAGAGGTCTGTCGGAAAGAATAAAGCGAATTGGGTCGAAATACAAAATATGGACATGTTTCAAGTCAGGTAACACTATTCGCAGCCATCTCACAAAGACCAGACGACGTAACGCTGACATTGACTCCAAAAACTGCATCTACCGCATCCCTTGTGAATGCGGCGAAGCTTATCTTGGGGAAACTAAGAGACCACTTAGCGTTAGACTCGCTGAACACAAGAGAAACACTCAACGAGGAGAAACATCAAAGTCAAGAATAGCGGATCATGTCTGGACGACCCAACACAACATAAAATGGACTGAAGCCGAAGTCATCCATAAAGAAGAGGGCTGGTATAGAAGGAAGTTTAAAGAGAGTGCATATATTATGAACAACAAAGTCTTTAGTCAAGCTAGAATAGAAATCCGTAATGTGTGGAAACCCTTAATTAGTGGCATGGATCAATTGAAATTGCGATAAGAATTAACAATGCTGTACCGGAGGGACCTGGCACTGTAATTAACAAGCTTACCTGAATACCGCCAAATTACCCCTAGGCTAATGACACAAAATTATCCACAGCATATATAAAAGTATCCTTGAGATTGTCGCATTATACAAAAGATTATCCTTCATTCGACTGGGGATGACCACCTGCAGAGTTTCGCGGTTCTTGCCTCTCATCAGAGCAAGGGTGGGTCCGACAACTTCAGAGTCGTCTTGCTCAATGAATTATAATCAATTATTCATCTTATAATTCCTCACAAATGAAGCAGCGACTCACAGTAAGATTTTTCTGGAAGGTGGCGCTGCGACTGACTTACATCTTTTTAGCAATAAAACTCAAATAAATACATAATAGCATCTTCACTAACCTCAATGTTTCTACCCAGAAGACGCTCAACAAAAACGTGCATTGCGCAAATGACAGTTTATTGACGTACGCGGTTGCGTCTGCCGGATGTTTTAGTAGATCTAATATTTGCGTCCTCAGCTCATGAAGCTCGTTTACTGAGACACTATCATTTCTAACAGCACTGGTATATTGCAACTCCCGCATTTCAGACCTGCTCGAAGTGGGCGACACTAGAGCTGGCGACTTCACGGCAATTTCTTTCACTCCTTCGTACCATTCTGGTGGCCACAAACCTTGAAATTTCATTTAACACGTATCGTAATAATAATAATACTATTGATTTATTATATTTGTTTCAACTAAAAAAATTGAATACTCAACCAATCAAGTATGGTTCTGACTTGAGATTTTTAAATTTTTGTAGCTATTTTGTAAAACAATTTTGGATGAGTAATAAAAAAATGCAACAAAATGGTTTGATTATAAACCTAAAATTACTTTATTTATTTTGGTCACACTCCTTAGATACCCTTAAAATAATCTTTCTTATGATATGGACAATGAAAGTGAGTGGAATGGAAAGATGACACTTCAAATCGAATACCTAGATTACCTAGCTGTTGAAAACGAACTTATTGATTGTGATCCATCATAATAAATACCTGAATCGAAAGCTGTGAATCCCATTATCACGCAATACAACCAGAAGTCTCTGAACAACTTGTGGATTCGAGGCTTTGGATTCTTTATGGGAGGTAGCCGCCTGAGCAAGACTGCTATAACTGGTATCAAAACCCCCAGGTTTCCCGCCGAACTCGATACCTTCAAAGCACCTTCAACAAAGCAATATTTCAACTGCCTGAAACGTCAATATTAATAATAACAAATCATTAGTTACCAGGTGTTTTATCACTCGCTCTTTTTCCTTCCAAACCCAGTTGTACAAACAGTTCTAGTAAACGTCCTAATAATTCAATCATTTGGGCTTCACCCTGTATATTATCGGCAATGTTTGCCAAAGCATTCATTACAGGCCTAGATACATGCCTGAAAAAATAAAAAATGCTATTATTTACTCATTTATTACCTACATTTCATTTATAAACTCAATATGAGGAATCGCGCAGATTTGTAAACGATGTAATAGTTATTTAATCAGTGCATCAATGAAGGCGATTAATGATTGAGATATTTTAACGCGTGAGCGAATCGAGCGCATTAATTTTCGAGATCATTAATCGCATTTTAATATAAGAGTTTATTACGATATTTTCCATCTACCCCACTCTTGTTGAAATAAAGGAATTCAAATTTTTTCTTGCAATAAAGTTAAAGATGCTACTTTAGCAGTTTCCGCATCACCTGGCAACGTAAATTTATGTCAATATCCATTTTAGCGTCCATAACATCTGAATTATTTTATGTTCGGTTGCCTATGCAACAATCATGCATTCATAGAGAAATCGACCATTGATAGGGGTCATTAATGGTCGATTTCATTTGCATTGAAGAACATTAATCAGACTTGTTAATACGAGGTAGGCGGAAATAACTATTACTAATCACTTTGACATTAAAGCAGAATTATCACTTTGACATTCAACAGAACATTTTGATATCTCATAATTTGATTAACAACCTTCAATTCGGATTTCAGATAAACAAAAATACAGGAGATACAAATTTGTCTCTTTTATATTCGGAAATTAATGGTGGGGAAGTGGCGGCTGCAGGGTTTTGTGCTTTTGATTGTGTGAATCACGGGATACTTTTGCTTAAACTTTATCATTATGGTTTCAGGGATATCACTCTCAAATGGTTCGAATCTTATTTGTCCGAACGAAATCAAATAGTAAGGAATTCAGAATGAAATAATATCAATAGTGGAGTTCCTCAAGGTACTATACTATACATTCTCTTTTTAGTATACATAGATGACCTTTTGAACTCCCAAATAAAAGGTTTTTGCTATGATAGTGGTTACCTACTATATTTTGGCCACAAAAACAAGTAAGATCTCGATCAAACGACACGTCTTGATCTGAAATAAAAGTTAAAAATTGGTGCGATTCAAATTTACTGTCATTTGACATAAGAAAAACCAACATGATATATTTCAGATGTCATCTTGAAGACATTCCATTAGACAAATAACATCGTTGAAAATAAAGTGACTTTGACTGCACTTTATCTGGATAATTCGTTGAAATTTGAACAGTGTGTTGAAATTCTATGTAAAAATCTGTCTTCGGACTGCTACGCATTGAGAATTGTACTGAATGAATTAGTATTTTCAGTTTCCAAACCAGTGTACGATTCTCTTATTGAATCTCATCTTCGATACGGTATAGCATTTTGGAGAGTTTGCTGTAGTCATCGTTTAGACTCAGTTTTTGTATTCACTGGTGCAATGCTCGATGTGTAACATGTTACATTACATGTGAATGATACAAGTCTGTCACTGCCTTTTTGAGATACGGTCTGGGAATCAGCACAGAATAATTAAGGTGAGAGTTTCAACATCCTAAAACGCTAGATGGCACTGATGGCAGCGATTTACTGCGCTGTGAAAATAAAATTATATGCAACAATATTACAACAAAATACTCTGTGTAACGTCACTATTAATTCATAAAATTCGGTGCTTTGGAATTTTAGTCTTCTTCATTACTTGATCGGAATTAAAAAATGCAACGTTGCCTGTTTATTCGTTTTCGAAGCTTGCAGAAGATGAGTGTTATATTTTAGGTAGGTACTCCATCATTCCAGTGCTATTTGTTCTGAGAGTCGGCGTCGTATTATTTTATTGTGTTTCGTGTTGAACAAAGTATATTAGTATATTTCTTGATCTAGCTAAGGCGTTCGATTCCGTTAGTCATGAACAACTACTGAAAAAACTAGAATACATTGGTTTCCGAGGAGTGGCTTACAAATTACTGAAAAGTTATATAACTGGTAGAATCACCAAGTACAAATTAACAAGTGTTCAATGATCCCATAATTTTTGGTTATGGGGTACCTCAAGGTAGCGTCTTAGGACCACTACTATTTAATATATATATATATATATATATATATATTTATGATTTATTCAATTTAGAGTGTATGCTGATGATACTGTGATTTCGTACAGTGCTTCAACTTGGTATAAATTGAAACAAACAATGAAGATTTGGGAAATATAAAAAATTGGTTTGATCGGAATTTATTGACTATAAATTTTGATAAAACTAATTATCTTCCCTTCATCTGTTATCAGAATTCTTTGCCAAATTTAGGTCCACTCAAAATTGGTAGTGAGTTTAAAATTAATAAAACCAAGTGTGTCAAATATTTAGGAATAATGATTGACAATCACTTGAGGTGGGACCACCATATTTTTTTGTCATTAAAAAACTGAGGTATCAAATTCAAGTTTCTAAAACAATTTCTCTCATTGTAGCACCTTGAAATGTTGTACTTTTCCTTAGTACAATCTCAGTTGAGTTATAGTATTCTGGGATGGGGTGGTGTTAAAAAAAGTCTTCTTTATAACTTGGAAGTGATTCAAAAAAAATTCTTAAAAATAATATACCATCAAAATCTTTTGTTTCCTTCCGATCTTTTATATAAAAAAAGTAGAAATTTTGATATTGTGCAATTGTTTATGTACAGAATTCTAATCCACATTTTCAAAAATAAAAAGAATATCAATTTTGGAGATCATCTTTATGAGACGAGGTATAAAAGCTGTCACAGTTAAAACTGGACTGAATAAAATAATTGGCACAAGAAATTTCATTCACATCATCCCAAAATTGTTTGACATAGTACCAGATATTATTAAAATGACTAAATCTATGTATTCTCACAAAAATAAAGTAAAAGACTGGTTTAATACCACAGAAAGACATATTTTTCATAATTCGATAAATAATATTAATTAATGGGTAAATTTATTTTGTTTCGACACACAAAATTTTGAAATATTCAGATAAAAAAAATTATTCTTTAGTAGAATAGTTTACCTTACAACAAGGTGACTTATTAAGGTTTATTTTCAGTTTATTCATACAATGTATCCTACACTCTATAGTTATGTATGTAATCATTTATGAATAAACTTATATTATTGTAAGTGAGGATAATTTTGTTATAAGCGTGTGTAAGGAAAGTATTTACAGGAAAGATAAGTAACTAAATGCAATCTAATCCGATGACGATGTCATCCAGTTCATTTCCTAAAACAAATTGGGTAATTTTTGACCCCCGTTGGTCATCCGTGTATAAAAAAGGTTGGTCAGCGGAAGGTTAAGAAGAAAATAAGTTTTCAATAAAAATAAATTACACACTTGTTTTACACTACACATAATTCATTGACGAATTCTTACCTGTACTGAGCCTTTTCGTTGACGGATTTGCTGTAAGCCGCACTGCCACTCTCGACAGTTATCATGGTGAACATTTTCATGACAACTTCGTAGACATGTGGTTCACACTGTGCTATTATCATACAGCCCAGCTGGTCGACTATCAACGTATCTAAAGCAGAAGGTACCCTACAGAACCTCTGTTGGAAGAAGTGAAGGATGGTATCGGTCGTTTTTGGCGTGCCTTTCATCGAAATCGCGACGTGGCCCAACATAATGACGATGTTGGTCGAAATAAGAGTAGATTCACTACAAAATTTGTTTAAATTTGAGGAAAAGTGCGCCGAATGAAACAATATAGGTACCTGTCACTTTTCTCGGCTGTAAAAAGGCGGTTGGAAACGGAAGCTACCAGAGCTCTGACACATTCTGAATCTAAAGCGTGAGCTGCGCTTAGGGCATAGCATAGATTTTCGATGGCAGCGTCTCTCAGTTTCTCAAATGCTGATTGAACAGGTGACACGATTGTCTTAGACGCCTCTGGTTTCAATTCCTTACCTTGTGCTGAAATAATAGAGTATGATTTCAATATGGACAAAAGATTGGCATTCTACAGTATCTTATAAGGCACTAGGGGTAGAGTATTATTATTCAGAAAAATTGCAACACCCTCGACGAATTCTAGGTTTATATTGATATTAGAAAATCTGTTTTACTGTGAAGTCGTTTTAGTTATTTTTGCCTCTGCATACATCTTTTTTATTTCTATCATATTTTCGTTTCAAATGTATCTATGTGTTGTGTATTAGACCAAGCTATAGAGGTTTTTTCCCACACAAAATAAAAGACGCAAATGGCCTATACTAATTTTTATAAGATAGTTCGTTAATGAAAACCCCAGTTTTCGCCCCAGCAAAATCGCTTTGTGGAATTTTTTAAACAAGAAATAGTAAAAAAAAATTACAACTTTTTTGGTTTTTTAGAAATATCTCAAAGATTATTCAAGGAATCATTTTAAAGTCAATGGTACTTTTGTAGAGACTTATAAAAGCTACAAAATGGATTTTTATACGACCGGATCGGTGCATTTTCCACTGAGAAAATCCGGGAAAACCTCGAAAAAGAGACCATTTTTCAAAAATTTATTATTTTTATAAATCTGAAGCTGGACAAACAATATTGCGGAAACTGATAGATATTAATATATGGTTCAACTGTGCGCAAGATGTTTTCTGTCCGATGTGTAGTTTTTGCACAATCGCGTTATAAACAATTTAAGGGCACATCTTGCAAGATGCGCCGATTTAAGGGAAATCGTCCTATTCAAATTCTGTAAACGGCATCTGGAAGTAGATATCAATATCTACAATTTGTATATTTTGGATTTTCACCTGAGCGGTGGAAAATGTGTTGAAAATGTAACTGAAAGTTGATCAAAACGCTTCAAAGTGCGTCCGAAGTCACCCGAACTGAACTCGTATTAACTTCAGTTCGAGTTCGGGTGAATTCGGACGCACTTTGAAGCGTTTTGATCAACTTTCAGTTACATTTTCAACACAGTTTCCACCGCTCAGGTGAAAATCCAAAATATACAAATTATAGATATTGATCTCTACTTCCAGATGCCGTTTACAGAATTTGAATACGACGATTTCTCTTAAATCGGCGCATCTTGCAAGATGTGCCCTTAAATTGTTTATAACGCGATTGTGCAAAAACTACACATCGGACAAAAAACATTT
This sequence comes from Chrysolina oricalcia, assembly GCA_944452925.2. NCBI lineage: Eukaryota > Metazoa > Arthropoda > Insecta > Coleoptera > Chrysomelidae > Chrysolina > Chrysolina oricalcia. Next base: position 32,508,988 of record OX101808.2, read on the forward strand.
TGCGCACAGTTGAACCACATGTTATCATCTATCAGTTTCTGCAATATCGTTTGTCCACCTTCAGATTTATAAAAATTATGAATTTTTGAAAAATGGTCTCTTTTTCGAGGATTTCCCGGATTTTCTCAGTGAAAAAGGCACCGATCCGGTCGTATAAAAAACCATTTTGTAGGTTTTATAATTCTCTACAAAAATGCTATTGACTGTAAAACGATTCCTCCAATACTTTTTGAGATATTCGCAAAAAAAAACAAAAAAGTTGTAATTTTTTTCACTATTTCTTGTTTAAAAATTCCACAAAGCGATTTTGCTGGCGCGAAAACCGTGGTTTTCATCAACGAACTATCCTATAAAAAGTAGTTTGCGTCTTTTATTTTGTGTGAAAAGAGCCTCTTAATTTTATCTACAGCTTGGCCTATATGCATGTATACATTTATATTTATCATGTGACGTTTTCCTTCTTATTGTACCATTGAAATCATCTTCTATTTTGTACTTTTCAAAAAGATAAATAAACCTATTATTATTATTGCAATAATTCGAATTATCAGCTATCATACCATAAAACTTAGAACTGTGCGTGGAAAATTCTCTTGCTAAAAAGTTGTATAATAAGTATCAGTAGGTTTAAAGAATATTCTTCACATTATGAAAGGCATTTTCGCCTTTCATGGGCCGTGCTGATGGACCGTTCGCCTTTGAAGCGAAGGGTCGAGGGTTCAAATCCCTGCATGATCATCGGTTTCGTGCATGGCATCACATGTTAAAAGGTAAGGGCTGCGTCTTCCCGAGCTCACGCAAGTCTCTCGAGGAATTCTGCGGGTTGCTCGTAGGGGAAATAACAATTTTAACAAAAAAATAAATAACAATTTGCATTAACTGATAACCTTCCACTAGAAAAAAAATATACTAGACGAAAAATAAGTTAATGAGCACATGTACAGCGAATCTTGCTCAACTTCAAGACTGTCTTTCAAATGAAAACTTCCACTACGTCCATAAAAATTTCCGTAATGTTCAAAGGTACAGATGAAACTTTTTTGAATATACGGTAAAAAAAGAACCGTTAATCACGAAGCACAGCTTACTGAAAACCTGTGGATATCATTCTTATGGGAAACATTTAAAAAAAGGCTTTTTTGGGTAACAAGAAATGCAGGTGATTTAGGATTAAAAAAATATGATGACTAAATGAAAATCAGTCAAAATCAAAAACAGAAAAATTGGAACATATTTCTAAATAAACCCCGAAGATGAAAACAAAATACCAGACATCAAAATTATAAATAATCAAAATGAAATTGTGGACGCTTTTTTATTATATTTTTCTACCATACCCGAAGTACAGAATCATTTCACACTTTGAGTTGACATCGTTTAATGACTACATTACTATGAATGTAGATCATATTTTTTTTCGGCAACCATCCGGGAAGTGTTCACTTCCCGGACACTTTTTCTTTGGGAAAGTAGCACTTCCCGGCCTAGTCCGGGAAGTACGTTCTTCCCGGACTGGGCCAGGAAGTACTCGAACTTTAATACAAATATTAATATAAATAAGAATTAGAATGTTTCTGTTGGTACCTATCTTCTGTTCGAATTTCAATATATAATACAATTAAGAACTGAAATGTTCGAAATATTCAAATTTGGAATCGTTTCATCCGGTTAACAGATGGGTGAAAGTCGACCTCTCTTCGTCTCTTAGACTAAATGCGTCTCATTGATTTGTTATTCTACATGATTGCCGAAAAAATAGTGTACGCAACACGTCCGAAAACAGTTTTTTTTGTTGGACTCGCTAACGCTCGTCCTAGAATTTGGTCTACTCGTCCAAAAAAACAGTATTTTCCGGACTTGTTACGTAAATTACTATTATTTCACTCATTGCATCAGTGTTGTACTCGAAATCATTCCTAATCTCAAGAATACAAACTTTGTAGAGTAGATTGCATTCCAACAAAAATAATAAAGAACAGGAGAAAAATATGCGAACCATTATTGATAAATCATTCAACAATCTTGAAACTGGAGAGTTCCCAGACAAACTAAAAATTGGATTGGGAACACCGATTTCTAAAAGAGGTATCTCAACGCTTATGAAAATCAACGGCTTCTAAATATACATTGAGAACAATTATTACATTAAAATTATTATTATTGTTAGGTTTCACTTGATATCATTCCGAAAGAAAACTGTAGATGTCGAAAACAGAGAGAGTTTAACTAAGCAACCTCATTATTGCAGTAGGATTTCCAAATTGAAAATGTATCAATTGTGTTGATAAAAAAATTGTTATATTAAAAAAAACGTTGTTCTCTTCTTCTATATATTTTGGACCTTCTAACAATTATTTCCTCATCATCCGATGAAGAACTTGAACTTGATGAATTCATAATGATCATATTAATAACCTCACTCAGATACCATTCAAACTATGGGTTATGTTTACCTTAAAAGGATACTTTTCACAGGTAAAAAGCTTTCATCTGGACATTAGGGTAAAGAAGGCTTTAAGGTGGACCTTCCTTTTAAATTCGGTTTATGATGACGTATTTTACAATAAAGGTCCCTTTTTCGTTTAAAGAGGGCTTTAATTTTGATTTCCATTCCAACAGTGTTATTCAAAATAATCCAAACCTCCGTTTATGTAAAAATGCTCGCGTTCCTAGATCAATTTGATATAATACCTAAGTTTCAGAATGGTGTTTGCCCAAATAGGTCAACACAAAGTGCTTTTGTACTTTTTTCCGTTATGTCTATGACTCACTTGATAAAAGAAAGTACATCGGTGCACTTATCTTTGACTTATCGAAAGCATTCGACATTATTGACCTCCATATTATTATATTCAAAAACCTATATTCACTTGGCTTCAGGGATGAGTTTCTTTCATGGCTTAGATCGTACCTGATTCTCAGAAAGATATATGTTAAAGTTGACAATTGTCAGTCGCAGCAGTATGACATTGATCTTGAGGTTCCTCAAGGTTCTACAGTGACCGCCAAAAAGTATGTACCATATGGGAAAAAAAATTATTATTGGAGTATTGGAAAAAATATTCTGGGGAAAAGTTTGTGCATGTCCGATAACCTAAAAATCGATTTTGACACATGTCACGTGATCGCTAGAATGGCGGCAAAATGAAAAAATTGTAATGCAAAGGCAAAAAAGGGGTAAGATGGCAAGATATCAAAAAAAGTTATTTGAAAAAGTCACTTAGAATTAAATTTTATACACATAAACGAAGTTTCAAGAGATAATTAAAAAAAAATTGAAAATAGCAATTTTTTAAAAATATTTTCCCATCTATTTAAAAATATTATTTTTTTTTCTTATGAATAGCTTGACTATACTGAAACATTTGCATTTTAATGATAATGACAAAACTTTCTCATTTTCTCCACACCAGAGGGCACTAAATTGAAAAAATGGGAATTTGTCAGAACCCTTGCTGTTCGTATCTAACAGTTATATCCGAATTCCACGACCATTGTGATGACATGACACTCCAAAAACATGGTAATTTCCAGATTATAATCAAGTTCCGATGATAATCGTGCATGAGCGTTTCACTTCGCACATAAACTTGAAAATAGTGCGTCAAATTAAAGATTCTTAAAGTTTATGTGCAAAGTAAAACGCTCATACAGCATTATTATTGAAACTTGATTAAAATCAGGAAACATGGTGTTCCTAGATTGCCATATCAACACAATAGTCTTGGAATTCTGATATAACTGTTAGATAAGAACCAATGTAACAGCGAGGGTTCTGGCAAAAACCAATTTTTTTAATTTAGTGCCCTCTGGTGTGAAGAAAATGAGAAAGTTTTGTCATTATCATTAACATGCCAATGTTTCAGTATAGTCAAGCTATTCATAAGAAAAAAAATAATATTTTTAAATAGATGGGAAAATATTTTTAAAAAATTGCTATTTTCAATTTTTTTGAATTATCTCTTGAAACTTCGTTTATGTGTATAAAATTGAATTCTAAGTGACTTTTTCAAATAACTTTTTTTGATATCTTGCCATCTTACCCCTTTTTTGCCTTTGCATTGCAATTTTTTTCATTTTGCCGCCATTCTAGCGATCACGTGACATGTGTCAAAATCGATTTTTAGGTTATCGGACATGCACAAACTTTTCCCCAGAATATTTTTTCCAATACTCCAATAATAATTTTTTTTTCCCATATGGTACATACTTTTTGGCGGTCACTGTATATTGGGTCCATTTATTTTTCTTCTTTTCGTCAACGATATGCCTAACCATATAAGCACAGATAATATATTGAACAACTTGAACCTCGAGTGATGAATGTTAAGAAAGCTAACTGCTGCAGTTTCATTTCAGTAGCAGTAGGAAAATTGATAATTTCTATGTTAGAGTGGACGATAAAATAATTAAATCATCAGATAACACCAAAATTATTGATACTTATATGGATGGTAACATTACCTGGGAGTCAGGAGTAAACAATCATAAAGTTAAGATCCAATTTCAATGAAGCCCAACTTTTAAACGTTTACTTTGCTGTTATTTCCATGTATCTTATATTTCCGTTTGGGAATGCTCCACAAAACATAAAAAAATATTTGTCTATCAGAAAAGGGCGTTGCACCTGATCTATAAAATAGACTATAGAGAACGTACAAATGTATTCTGTGGTTCAAAAAACAAATACAGATTTACACTCGAAAATACAACTTTCATGCATATCCTACTAGGCACATTGAATTGGTACAGCTTCAAAAACATACGATTTGTCTCTATAAAAGTGTTTCATCTTATAAGAGATCAACATTTTACAATCACTTACCTTACCCGATGATTTAAAAAATACATAAAAATTCTTTTTAAAACGAAGCCTGAAGAATTTTTGATTAACCATTGTTTGTATAGTATTGAGGAGTATTTCAATCAATGATATAATATTTTGATATTTATTTTGTTATATTTTTATGTATAATTGTAGACTGTTGGTATGTATTAATTGTCTGATGTATTCTTTATCCTTTTTAAGATCATAAAAGGTTTAATAAATTTTATTATTATCATTATTAGTTATGTCAAAATGTACAATTTTTCGCCCTGATCAATAAATAAAATTTTATAACAATATACCAAGCGGTTCCAAATTTAACAAGAGGGGGCTAAAGTTTACGACCGCACTGTAGTTGTGAATACCATTAAATGGGTTAGATAATCTGATTATTCATCAACAATATATAAAAAATAATAATAATCTTCACGGTGAAGTACAAACCTGTTATTTTTACGTTTTCCTTATTTCCTTTCTCGTTAGCTTGTTTATGCAATTTGGAGAGAATTGGCGACGGAGTTATGAGAAAATCTCTCAGACAGTATATGGAAGTAGATGCGATATTCGGAAATTTCTGTGCCAATTTTCCCAATCCTTCAAGACAAACCATCAATAATGGCATATGAGCCAAAACTAACTTGTAGCCATGGTTAGAGTTTATTTTTTCAGTCAGTCTGCCACAAAGACTGTCAGCACCTAAAATACAGTTCAGTTGGTTAAAAATGTCGAATAAAGTCGAGTTCTGCATTTCTCATACAGACAAACTCAACCAAAAGACAAAACACGTCTATGGACATTTGAACAATTTACGATTGAGCGGTAATGTTCAATTGTCTTTTCGAATTTAGTGATACTAAAAATGTTACATTTGTTTTCTTAAAAGAAAAAGGATTCATTTCAAAACATATTTTTAAATTGTTTTATCACTTCCCGCGTATTTATTGAAAACTGTTTTCAAGAAGGCCTGCAAAGCCATTACCGTTTTAAGTTGGTGATTTGAAAATGTTCTTCTTATTCTTGGTCTTTCAATAATCCTAATCACCAAAGAAACAATTCCTTTTAGTTTTGAATACTTGATGAAAATCCATGTTAACGTTTATGATAAAACTTTAATGTTGATTTTCACAAAATTTTTTGGTTTGATCAACGATCAAACAGAACTTGATCTGTATGATCGTTAATTAAGTTCTGAGAATTATTCTCTTTATTAATTTCCAAACTCTCCAGCAGATTTAATTTCACCCATTTTCTTTCATCATGAAGTATTTCAATATCATGTTCAAAAATATGATTATTGAACATGATTTTGAAATATTTCCATGTTGAAAGAAAAAGAATTAAATTTAATCTGCTGGAGAGTTAGTTAGTAGAGTTATTGTTATATAAATTAGAGTATTGTGAATCATTGTATTTCGTTAAATAAATTATTTTAGAGTGAATTAGACTTTAAATATACTACATTTGGTAACAGAAGTGCGATTTTTAAATACAGGGTGTTCGTGTATGTAGACAGTTTGTGTATTTCGGACAATTGTTTTCGCGAAAAATAGACAGTGACTGATAAATTTTTTTTCGTGAAGTTGACAGTTGTGTGCATTAACGGAGTATAAACTGATACACTTCTCGCGTGTGAAATAGACAATAATAATAGACTGGTGACCCGTGAAATAGACTGTGAGACATAGACTAAGACAAAATGTGTTGAGGAAAGTTCGCCTGGTTGAATTGAAGGTTGCGGAATTGAAGCAAGAACTGGAGGAGAGGGAACTTGACACAAGTGGTAAAAAGGCCGTGCTTCAAACAAGACTTGCCGAGGGATTAGTTCAGGAGAGCGAGGACCCAGAAACATTTCTCTTCGAAGTTTCTGGAATAGATATGAGTTCCATAATGAGTAAACTTGACGGAATGGAAGACAAAATGCATCAGAATTCGGTGAGTTTAGAAGAAAAACTTCAAGAAAATTCGAATAGTCTGAAAGAAGAATTTCAAGAAAGTTCGAGAAATTTGGTAGAAAAACTTCAAGAAAGACTTCTGGAAAATTCGAATAGTCTGAAAGAAGAATTTCAAGAAAGTTCGAGGAATTTGGAAGAAAAGCTGCTAGAAAATTCGAATACCATGAAAGAAGAACTTTGTGGCATGGTGAGCCGATTAGAAGAAAGAATGGGAACTGTTGAGACAGAGATGGAGAAAATCAAAGATGAAATTGAGGAAGAGATGGGAAAATTGAAGGAAACAATCAGCGATGAAATCAGAGGCGGAATCGAGGAAGAAATCAGCAAAATGAAAGAAACAATCAGTGAGTTGAAAAAGCAAATTGACACTACCCACACCACAGAATCTGTCAATGAAAATTCAATGCTGGAACTGAGTTTGAACTTATGATGTTCAAAAGGGTTTGAAAGATGTGAAAATCAGTCCGGAAACAGGAAAACTCTCCATGAAACCACCTGTTTGATGGAATAACACCATGGGCAAATTACCGCCGACAGTTTGAAGCTGCAGCAAAGGCGAATGGATGGAATGCAGGAGAAAGAGCTGTAGCATTAACACTGGCGTTGCGTGGAGAAGCAACAAATATCTTACAAACCCTCACGGCACAAGAACAAGAGGACTACGAGCAGCTGATTAAACATCTCGAATTACGGTATGGACAGACCCATCTAGAACATGTATACCACTCACAGCTCAAAAACCGCTGCCAGAAATCAAGCGAGTCCCTACAGGAGTTTGAAGCAGACATTGCACGCTTGGTTCGCCTTGCATACCCAGCCACACCGGAAAAGGTAATGGAGCGACTAGCAGTTCAGGCATTCTTAGATGGACTTCGTGACCAGGAAACCAGACAAGCATTGACACTAGCTTGTCCAACACATCTCGTGGATGCACTGGCACGCGCTTTGGAATTTGAGGCGGCGAAGCAATCCTGCAGAAGCCAAAGTAAAGTCCGAGTTATTGAAGAAGACCCACAGGAGCCTGCTAACCTGGAAGCTGCCATAAGGAAGGTGGTGAAGGAAATGTTGCCTGAGAGAAGACTAGTGAGATCCCGGAACTGTAGGAAACTTGGACACGTGCGAAGTCAATGTCCATCCCTCAAGAGGTCGAGACCAACGAAGGTTGTTGAGAAGGGGCAATCGTCGGCCTATACTCAGAAAGCCCCGGTAAACAACGCATATGTCGCTGTCCTCCAACGACAGAACAAAGGAGCCTTCGTAGACGGTTTCATCAACAACAAGCCTTGCGCAATGCTGCTGGATACAGGTTCGACTAGGACAATCCTTGGGCCTGCTTTTACTAAGACATCTGACAGAATGGAACCATCATCCTGGAAGCTACGCACAGCAACAGGAGAGCCGGCCACTGTACATGGAGAGCTACCGATTGAATTGATTCTAGGCAGCACAAAAGTGAAACATCGGGCATTAGTAGCGGACATTGAGGACAAGGCAATTATTGGAATGGACATCATGAATTCCAAAGGGTTCCAATTGAATTTCAAAGATGGCGTTCTACGTGTGAACGGAGAAGAGCTGGTGCTACATGGAAGAAGTGAAGAAATGATTCGTGTTCTGCTGGCTGAAGATGTAAGTGTACCCGAGAGGGCTGATACCATACTTGAGGCTCGCTTGGACGGAGGTGCGAGCAATGGAAGCGTGGTGATGTTCGAGCCCAAGCTTCATGATGAGAAAATTGGACGAGGGATTGCACCAGGCAAGACTTTGTTGCGTGCTGATGAATTTGTGCCAGTAAGGGTAATGAAAGTCAATTATTAACCAGTGGCCTTGTAGAAAGGAACTGTTTTGGGACACTGCTCGTCAGTTTCCTCTGTGATCAGTACTGTCCATGGTACTGTTAGTCAAGACAACAACCTGACAGCGGAACTGGAAAAATTGGTTACCATCTCTACCAAGGGCATTGAACCAGCTCAACAGCCCAGATTGAGAGAATTAGTCAAGAAGTTCCAAGACATCTTCGATACCGGACAAGGAAAAGGGGGTCGAAAGAATGTAGTTCAACATAAAATAGATACTGGGGATGCCCGACCAATCCGACAATCAGCTAGAAGCTAGAAGACTTCCTCTTGCCAAGAAGGAAGAGGCTGACAAAATAGTCAGTGAAATGGGGAAAGATGGAGTTATTGAACCATCCGACAGTCCATGGTCCTCTCCAGTCGTGCTGGTGAAGAAGAAAGATGGATCAACACGCTTTTGCGTAGACTATCGTCAACTGAACAACGTGACGAAGAAAGACAGTTACCCTCTTCCGAGAATAGACGACACCCTAGACACGTTGGCCGGCTCCACGATTTTCTCGACCCTTGATCTAAAGAGTGGATATTGGCAGGTAGAACTGGCTCCAGAAGATAGGGAAAAGACAGCCTTCACCATCGGCTCAGGACTATGGCATTTCACCGTTATGCTATTCGGGCTTTGTGATGCTCCAGCCACATTCGAGAGATTAATGGAGACGGTTCTGAAAGGACTTTAATGGAGGACGTGTTTGGTATTCGACGACAATATTGTAGTTGGCAAATCGTTCGAAGACCACGTAAAAAACCTGGAGGAGGTATTTCCGCGACTGAGAAACTCTGAAATTCTGGATTGAAGTTGAGCCCCAAGAAATGCTACCTGTTCCAAAATGAAGTACGTTACCTTGGCCATGTTGTCTCTGAGCACGGAGTAGCAGTGGATGACGAGAAGATTAAAGCAGTGAAGGAGTGGCCTATCCCGAAAGACATACACCAACTACGTAGTTTCCTTGGTTTGTGCACATACTATCGCCGATATGTGCTGGGGTTTGCCAACATCGCTAAACCACTGACCAGGCTCACGGAAGGACAAACAAAGTTCCAATGGTCCGAAGAATGCAAAGACTCGTTCAGGAAGCTGAAGTGGGCATTGATCAACGCACCGATTCTAAGTTATCCCCTTCCGAGTGGAAAATTCATTTTGGACACGGACGCCAGCAACGTGGGACTTGGAGCTGTCTTGTCCCAGATCCAGGATGGGCAAGAGAAGGTCATCGGATACTTCAGTAAAACTCTCAGTAAACCGGAGCGAAACTACTATGTCACCAGACGAGAACTGTTTGTTGGCTGTTGTCAAGGGAGTAGAACACTTTTATAAATACGTGTACGGGAGAAGATTCCTGTTAAAGACCGACCACGCAGCCCTTAAATGGCTTCTACAGTTCAAAAACCCCGAGGGCCAAGTAGCACGTTGGATCAAAAGACTCCAAGAATTCGACTTCGAGATCGAACATCGAGCAGGGAGTGGCCACAAGAACGCAGATGCCCTGTCAAGGAGACCATGCCCAGATGACTGTTCACACTGCCGACGAGCAGAAGAGAAGGAAGCAGCGATTTGTAGAACCACGGCAGTTGACAACAACTGGAAAGACAACGAGGTCCAGAAAGACCAAGAAAGAGATCCAGATCTTGGTTTAGTCGTCGGTTGGAAAAAGAGTAATCAAAGACCGACATGGCAGTAAATTGCAAGATATTCCCCAGCAGTCAAATCCTACTGGGCCCAATGGAATTCCCTCACTCTGGACAATGGGGTCCTGAAACGTGTATTGGAGTCCGAAGATGGTGGGGAGGACAGACGTCAGATAGTGGTGCCCACGAACAGAAGACAGGAAGTACTCCGAGAGATCCATGATGGAGTTGCTGGAGGACATCTGGGTGTGACGAAGACCCTGCAGAAAGTAAGGCAACGGTTTTACTGGGTCAATTGCCAAGTTGATGTCAATGACTGGTGCAGAAAGTGTGCTGTTTGTGCTGCCAGCAATGGACGTCGGACACGACCCAAGGCCCCGATGCGTCAGTATAACGCAGGTAGTCCATTCGAGAGAATCGCCATTGACATCGCCGGCCCGTATCCCGTATCAGATCACGGAAATAAATACATCCTTGTGGCAATGGACTATTTCAGCAAGTGGACCTGAGCCTTATGCCCTGCCTAACCAGGAAGCCATCACCGTCGCGGACGTCTTGGTGAAAGAGTGGATATGTCGATTCGGTGTCCCCTTGGAGCTGCACTCGGACCAAGGCAGAAATTTCGAATCCAACCTGTTCCAAGAAATGTGCCAACTGCTGAACATCCGCAAAACGAGAACCACGGCTCTACATCCACAGTCCGATGGAATGGTTGAGCGGATGAACAGGACTATCAATCGCCATTTGTCCAAGGTAGTCTCTGACCATCAAAGAGACTGGGGCCAGTATCTCCATTTGTTCCTGATGGCCTACAGTTCCGCAGTACACGAGTCGACCGGTCAAACCCCTGCTAGTATCATAATGGGCCGAGAGCTGCGACTTCCCTGTGACCTAAAGTTTGGGACGACACCAGGACAGGATACCGCGGGAGAGGACTACATCAGTAAACTTCGGCAGCGAATGGAGGACATCCACGAACGAGTCCGTTTGAATATTCAGAGTGCCAGCGACCGATTGAAAGCGACTTATGACATCAATGACGATGCTGGAGGATTCCAGGTTGGTGACCTACTTTGGCTGTACAACCCGAAGCGTCGCCGGGGCCTGTCACCGAAATTAAGGAATTCATTGGAAGGTTCGTACAAGATTGTCAAGAGGATAAACGACCTGCTTTACCGAATCCACAAGCCACCCAGATGTAAACCCAGGGTCGTTCATTTCAACAGGTTGGCCCCTTACGCTGGAAACCATGACCAAGTCCGCACCCTCAGACCACCAGAGGATGCGATGACGTTCCAGAAATTCATGTCCTTATACTCAAATGGACAGAAAGTGTCACACGGGGTAACTCGAGAGGAGCCACGTGACCTTTTCAAAGTGCCAATCGATTACGCCCTAGCACACTGCGTCGCAGAAGACCTTCGAATGTCCAGGGGCATCGCTGTGGTGTTCTCCAAGAAATTTGGCCAACTCCAAACACTACGGAAACAGAATCCAGAAATTGGAAGTGTGCTACAGCTGAAGAAGGGCCAGAGGAACATCTACTACCTGGTGACCAAGAAGCATTCCCAAGATAAACCGTCATATGAAGATGTCTGGAGGAGCTTCACCCAACTGAGACATACGATGGTGGACCAGAATCTGGTGGACTTGACAATCCCAAAATTATCCTGTGGTATTGATGGGCTGGATAGGAGAGTTATAAGAAGTATGTTGGAGACGATATTCCGATCCAGCGGCGTCCGGATTTTGGTTTGCTGTAATCCTATTCCACGACCTAACATGAAGACTGTGGAGTGTGACATTTCGGGACGAAATATCTCTAAGAAGGGGGCAATGTGGCGAAGCTGTGGGCGATGCCGGGCCTGAACGCTCACGCAGGCCGCATATGACCTTCGAGGCTTTATGCACCGAGAGGAATCTGGACGATTCGAGAAATTTCATGAGCATTCGGAGAAGTGAGCGGTGGATATAAAAGAACTACGCAGCAGAGTGGAGACAGACAGTCAGTGAAGTGAAAGTCGAATATAAATAGTAGAGTGATTGTTATATAAATTAGAATATTGTGAATCATTGTATTTCGTTAAATAAATTATTTTAGAGTGAATTATACTTTAAATATACTACACTATACAAGAGAAAGACAAATTGTCGAAATTCGGATAAGTGCACAAAAAGATATTTTATTATATTTACAACATACTACAACTAGATAACTACAGAAGGTTATAATTTATAAGTTGTACTGAACAGTTTCAAAAGTAGATAACTCGATTATAAACAGAAAGTGTCGTACATTACATTAGTTTGCGTTTTTCTTGAAATCACTTATTTGCAGTTACCTACTTGTAGTTCTGAACCCACGATATATGCTCTCATGATGCTCAAGTGCCTCAAAACTGGTTGGTAACTTGCGCACACATTGTCGACAATTTAGGTATATAAAAATAGTTTATTTTGGAAATATCTTCCGAAGATAATTCAGGAGCTTCATCTACCCTTCGTAATAAAAGTTTCTTATACGTCTACATCTCAGGACTGAACTTTCCCTCAATATCATTTTCATTAGCTAATTCTCTCGCTGTTACCAAGGATGACTGGAAATCGTTTTCAGGAATTATTAAGCCATTGTGTAAATGCGTGTTGTATAGCCGCATCTGGTGCATTTTTTTGTTCTGCCATATTTTTTACTAATCTTCGTAAGAATGTCATACCTTATAACATGAGAAATTACTAATTCGTATGTACTTAGTTATTTCATTTTCTATAGAATGTCATTCACTAACCAACTGACAATCTGTCATGTTTTCCCTGGGATACTCGTAAAGACAAATTTTACAAAAACAAAAAAATTGCCATCAAGTTTCGGAAAGTGGTTAGAGCGATAAATATTTCACATGCGTTTTTGAAATAGCCGACTTCTGACTCGACCAGCAAACAGAGTGTACAGCCTTTGTAACGAACCAAAATAAAGGTCTTGCTTGAACACAAGACGATGCTCATCTCACAAGATCAGATTCCAGCTATGACTTCCACATGGCAAAAAATAACCGAGTGGATTAATTTCGAGTACATTTTACTACTTGGGTTGTTATGCGAGTGCGCGAGGCCCTGGGTGGTTGCCCTGCTCGCCACCCCCAGAGGCCGCCCCTGCTTGAAGAAGCCATTGTATTGGCGAAACATGTAGCGGATTTGTAAAGCAAAATTTTGTGAAAATGAATATTAAATTTTTATCATAAAAATTCCTTTTAGATTTTCACCAATTTTCAACAACAAAATTAATTGTTTTGACTACACAATAGTAGAGAGACCATTATGGTTGATTGGCTAAATTACACTAGATCTAGTAACTTTTCTAAACCCAATAGGGATTCTACCGCAAAAAGTAGCTAAAATCAGGTCAAACCACTTTTGGTGTCAGTGCATCCACCAAATTTTCGAAACAACTTTATATCCGGATGGTTCCGGTGTCGTCAACTGTTGTTCGATAGCTGAATCGTCGCCATATTTGAGTGAAATGGCGGCCGCCACTGATAAGCCTTACTGGTGTAGGGTAGTCATTTTGTTTGAAAAATCATGTACTTGGTTGTTCGATAGCTGAATCGCCATATTTGCGTGTAATGGCGGCCGCCACTGATAGGCCGCACTGCTCGTGGAGTGGGGCAGTCATTTTGTTTGAAATACTTGGGTCACTGAGATGAAATTATAATATGATGACTGGAATGCTCGTCAGGCTGCGCGACTTGATTTCTCATGGAGGCCGCCATGTTTGTTTTGTGGTTCCTGGCAGTGGCGGAGGGATCGAGATTGAGTTGATTGTAACAAATAAAACTGATGCAAAGACGCGCTGCATTGCACTGGCGTGTTTACAAACCATAAATTGGGAAACTAATAACACGTACGTGCAGATGAATGTCTCTCTCGCACCCATACAAGCAATAATTTCTCTGCTAGATTGCATGTGCCTCCTTTCTTCATCTCCTATAGTTATCTTATCACTTTATACGGGTGCGCAGTGGAACTATGAGCATTCCAGTCATCATATTATAATTTCATTTCAGTGAATTGGGTCAGCATTCTGTAATTCGTAGTGCGGCTTAACAATAGCGACCACCACCACACGATATACGTTCAGATATCGAATCACAGGTGTCGATACCGGAACGATCTGAATATAAAATCGTTTCGAAAATTTGTTGGATGTACCTACTGACTCTAAGGGCCGGTTGTTCATTCTGAGATAATCTACAGATCAACTAATCTTGGTTTCGTTGCTAAAGAACTCGTGATTAGATTGACTACTGTCTAGCAACTAAAACAAGGGCCAGAGCCGGTTGTTCATTCAGAGATGATCGACAGATTAACCTAATCTTGGTTCAGTTAATAGACCGTAGCCAATCGAAGCTAGTTCCCTAGCAATGAAACCAAGATTAGTTAATCTGAAAATTAACTTGGATTAACTAATCTTGGTTTCGTTGCTAGGCAACTAGCGATTCGATTGGCTACGATCTATTAATTAATTTAACCAAGATTAGGTTGATCTGTCGATCATCTCCGAATGAACAACCGGCCCTAAGAGAACATTGATCTAGTTACTTTTGATTCTAGTGTCCTTATGGGGGTTCTGAAAAGTAACTAGATGAAGTGTATTTTTATTCTAGTATCATCATAGTCCTTCTACTCACAATTATTTCTTCAGCGTTGAGCAAAGAAATCTGTGAATGAACAAGCATATCTGACAGGGGTAATGTGGTGTCAGACTTACCCTGTCACTGACAAAATTTTCAAGCGTTTTTCTTTAGTGACTGTAGCAAAAAAATCTTTTAATTGAAAATAATTTTACCAAAACATACATCAATTACTTGATAAACATCCAAGCAAATACGTTTTCAGTTTATTTTCGTGCTTAGTTCCATCTAGCATTTGATCTTCTGTTGGCAATATTTGTTAGTTTTGATCTCAAAATGCGATAAAGAAAACATAATGAACAAAAATTGCACAAGTCACTCTACTTAATTTCCATATAAAAAATTCACACCAATGTTTGATGGATGATTTGACACATTAGAGTAAATCAAGCCAAAACTTATGTTTATGAAATAAAAATCTGTTATGATAATCTGAAAATGATCTTTAATTTTTGACACACGCCAACATTTTTCAAATGAAAACTCACTGTACTCGATTATAGCAAATCATTTTTGACACACGCCAACATTTTTTAAATGAAAATTCAGTGTACTCGATGATAGCAAACTAAGCTCCATATAAATAGAATTTAGAACTTTAGATGACTAAAAACTCTGGTGTAGCGACATTATACCTGAAAAACTGTGGGATTAAACGTGAGACATTCGCCAATTTGATAACGAGAAAACAAATGAAATCGCGTGGAAATTTTCAACTTTCCCGCGATATTTGCGTATATCGCCATCGTCGGTGTTTCTTTTAAGCCGGTTCCAGACACATCGCGAGACTATACAATAAAATGCAAGGCATAAGCGCTCCGACCAATGCTAAGTTGTTAACAATTTTGCTCTCACGCGCCCCTTCCCGAGTAGGTTGGTCAGTTGTTTACTATCGAGTATTGACGAGACTTGAACGATGAAACAATATTAAAACGCCAAAATCATGAACGAAAATTCTCTTATGGCAAACTGTGCTGGGTACGTTGTGCTGTGCCAGATATCTACTACTTCGAAAAGCTAAAAGACGGAAGAGAAGGTGGTGGATGTTATCCCTAAATGACTAGAAATTTAAATATTTGGTCGGACGAGTGACGACCGCTCCATTTTTAATAAATAATAAACTTCCTTAGGCACTTATTCGCTTCTGCAAGCCAACTGAGGACACAGACAAGTTAAAAATATACTTGCATAGACTCGCCATTGACACGATGCGTGTGGGAGCAGAGCACCCATTAGATACCCAAGTAATCACGAGTACGAATTTCCTTTGACTCGGTACAAATTTACCGACAGTCCGCGGGTATAGGCAAGTGCGAGAGCGGTTAGCAAATATTCGCGAGCATCTCTTTCCACATACATCGCAAGTGCCCGTATTTGCAAATATTCGCGATGTGCCTGGGGCCGGCTTTTTATTGTTAGAGTTACAAATGGATCAATGAATCGTTTTTTTTAATGACACGAAGTTCAATTGACCGTCTTGCATAATTCTTATTCTTCATTTATCCACATTAAAGAACAATGTTTGCCCATTTTCAATATGGGACGGTTGAAAATGTCAAAAGAAGCATAACCTTAAAAATTTATGACATTTCTTGTGATTCCGAATTCGGCATGCGCAGTAGTTTTCCAGCGTCCGTTTGAGAAAAGGTACGATATATTTTTTGGCTTCAATTTGATTACATTGCGTCTTAAAGCGTGTTATCAATATTCGTAGTTACTGATCGACAAGCGTAAGGATCCCTCCGAGAATTGGTTGCGCAGTAGACAAAACCCTGGAGTGAGGCAGGAGCTCAATCGCTCTGCCTTATTATACAGTAGTCGATCTATGTCGCACATCTACTCACACTTTCTATCGTTTGCGCATCTCAGAGGCATCCTTACGCTTGTCGATCTGTAATAGATATGTGATTTTTTCAGATAAACATTTTGTGAATTCAAACTGATTGAAGTAATGCATAGGTTAGGAATAGGTATTGATGTCTGATGGAGATGTAGTTCAGTCTAGAAATAAAGCAGCATACAGTTTTTGATACTTTTTGTCTGAGATTGTGATGTGAAGTACCCAATATCCGCGTTGAAAATTTTACGAGAGCTGTGGAAACTATCAGCTCCTAGATATTATTCGTTTTGGAGGATCCTTGCTGAAAATGTCATTTCGGTAGCTGATTCTACAACTGTTCCAGAAAATCTGGTATTTTCGAGATGTTATTCTCAGCTGGTCATGGCGATCGCGGTTGAGTCAACTGCCAGGGAAATGTCATTGTAATTTACCATGCCGATTCGTTTGGATTATTTGAATAAATATTACTTAAATCTTTTTATTATTTATGGAGAATGTAATACATTTATCTGAAGAACATGTGATATCTACTATTAGGCCAATCAATAGATGATTTTTTCGTAACAAAAATACTAGTAGGAAACCAACTGTGTTATAATATGAAAGACAGTCCGTAGTTACATTCTGTTACATCTTTGACTACGTTATAAACATTAAAATTAAAAAAACGTTTTTTTAGATTATTGCTTATAAAATGGAAACTAATACAGCAATATGGTTGCTTCTATGGGAAAAATTGTAGATAATTGAAATAGGAGCAAAATGAGATTTTTTACGACCCGATCTGATCATTAGTAACGAAGAAAAACTGGAAAAATCGGGAAATTTTGCGGTATTTTTCTTAAAATCATAACTCCGCCATTTTTCAAGTCGTACGGTTGGCCCTTCTCATGAAAGTATTGAATCATATTGTGTACTTTATGTGTGCACAAACCATGGGCTGTCAGACCATTAATTTTGGCAAAATTGCAATTTGAATTTTCATGCACTATCTTGCAGCGTGCGGTCTCTAATTGTCCGATTTGAATTTATCAAACATATTTTGAAAGTGGAAGTATAGTACCACAAAATGTATATTTCTCATTTTTTTTTTATATGGTTGGTATGTTGTAATGTAATATAACCCACAGTAGGTTTCTGCAAATCCCTTGTAATCTGGAAAGGATTACAGAAGCATCCCACGATTCAATTTTATTTGTTGTCACAAAAATTTAAACAAAAGCGAATCAATCGGTACACCAGGTTTCTCAGATATTCCAAGCATGTTATAACAAAAATATCAGTTTGTATAAATAAGACGAATTCTTTCACTTTGATTGCGAAGTGAAACCAAAAAAATTATTTCATCTTGCTGGCCATAAGAAATTTTATCAGGGCATCAGGGAATGAAGTATGTTTCAATTGAATGACATTGAGTTTAGAAAGTGAATTGTTAAAGATATTGTTCAACTCCAACATGTTTACAAATGAGAGTTAATTGTTTCATGAATGACAACAAATGATAATAGCACACAATACTATGAAACAAAACAAGGCAACTAAGTTAAAGATTTCTATTGAAAAAAAAACAGCTCCTTTAATCACCTATGACGATCATTAGAAACTGAACCAAAGTTGAAAAATTATACTCCAAGTCAACTGAAATGAACAATAAGTAGTTTATTATAAACAGTTTTCTGGATAACACAATTTGCAGTAATTTGAAGGAAAAAAAATCTGTTTAAAAAAAACAGTTGACCATGACAAAACAAATTACTGCAAACGTTGTGACAACCAATGATCATAGAACAGGATACTGTTAAAAAACAAGGCAAATAGATTAAATACATACAATGAAAGTAAAATTTTAAAAACGCAGTTTGCAGAAGAAAAAAACAGTTACAAGTGAATAACATTCTATTTGAGAGGCTGGAAACAACATGAGGAATAATCTATAAAAGTTTTAGGAGCATTATCTGAGGAGCGGTGTCCCACAAAGATGTAAATTGACTCCTACATCCTTTTTATTATTTAAACAACTGTTTCAGATTTGCATTATTTGCCGATGATGTAACTGTTGAGTGACATGGTCAAGATAAATGTTTTTGATTTTAACTTACCTGTCTCATCTCCTATTGCCCATACCAGAAGATCAACACAAGCAGCATTTGCCATAACATTGACTTTGAATTTGTTCACAAGAGCATAGTTGCTTTCCCTGTCTTCCCTTTCACTAGCATCATGGTTCCTACTTTGGAGTTCAGTCTGACCATTCAAATAAAGTCCTTCAATATCAAGATTTAAAATAAAAAATTGCACAATACATTGAATGGGGCTCAATAAATACAGATTATTGTATCAAAGATCACATACCTTTAACAAACTCCTGAACATCTTTTGTGAAAGGTACGGACAAATCCTTTTGGGGGTGTAATAATTCTCTCATAAGAGTAACCATAACCAGATTTATGGTTTCCGAGAATGTTTTATAGGGAAAAATCAAAATTTTCCCTGTGGAACTGATCTCTGTTGATTCTTCATCAAGCAATGTTAGCATTTCTTTCGTCAGAAGTTTCTTGCTAAGTGACAAAATGGTGGACAAATGTTCTTGTGGAAAAATAATCTGGGGTTTCTTGTCGTTTAGGTCGTTTATTCGTAATTGGGGAAATTGATTGAAACTGGATCCAAATTTCGAGAAAAAGTATGTTTTGGAATCATAATTACCTACATTATAATGAATACATCCACTTCGCCTTAAAGAATTTGAGCTGAATGCTATATCTGTGGTGTCATAACCTCCCTAGAAACAGAAAATCAATTGCATTATGTTGTGTTTGAGCATAATATATTCTAAGGTATCCAAACCTATAAGAAAATAGAAACTGAGTATTACCGCTGTTACAGCTAAAATATCAACTGCAGCATGTAGATTTCCTGACAAACTCCTTGGAATGATATTTCGAAAGCTACTGAAGCTTCTTTTATAAGCGTTTCGATCTATTGCTGCTGCTTGACTCAATGGAGGCTCTGGTCTGGGAAACAATCGACATATCAGAGGTGGATCACTGGTACAAAATCTTCCCAAGGCTCTTGCCAAGCCTATAAGTACTGGTAGAATGGTTTTACACAAAAATAATTTACTTGAACTATTTCTGTTGTTGGGATCTTGCATTTTTATGATCAGATTTGTCATTGACACCAAACATTCTACTTGAGTGTTGATAATTTCTTTTCTTGAATCTTCGCATTTTACTGCAATGTCAGAGAGCAGGGTGTGAAGGCAAAAACTAAATTTTTCCGCAACAGGAATACCTGAAATGTGAAAAATAAGTTCAATGACTTCATTTATGCCAGTTGTATCATACGGTCAGTAGGATTCAATCTGATCTCATCTTGCCAATAAGCTTTTTCCAATGATTTAGCCAAGCGAAGTAAATAAGGTAGTATTTTAGACTTGTGTTGCAGCCCCGATTCCAGCAGAAATACTCCTAGCGCAATGACTGAATCTTGTTGTCGACAATTTATCACCAATGTTCCATTCTGTAGTTCTGAAGGACAAAGTGAGAACAAAGTTTGTACCTAGAAATGACGAAATCGCTAATTATAATAAAGGAGCCAAAGTATACCAATAAAAAAAGTTCAAAGATTAAAAATATATAATTATACTGCTTACTTTTTCCCAAGGAACGGCTTTAATATTAGCAAGGGATCTTGCTAAATGCTGAACAGTTTTATGAAAAAATAGTTTATCGTCTCCTGTCATCATGTTGCTTTTGATTCAGAGGAAAATCACAGCTTTGAATTCTAGTATTTAATTCTCACTTTTCCTTTCACTAGAAACCACACTAAACTAGAAATTGACAACTTGACAACTAAGAAATTGAGATGACATCTAACTCACACTGTGACACTTGTCTTGTCACTCACTGACAGAGACAACAGGACAACACAGACAACTTCTTCTTTTATTTTCGGTAGCCTGGCTCTGGCAGTCAAGAAAACTAGACACAATTACAAGTAGAAATAAGTGTGCATTAAGGCACGTTCATACCCTTGCGAATATTTGCAATTTTTTTGCGATTCGAGTGATGAATCAAAACATGTTATTTTTCAGTAATTGGGGTAAGATATTACTACGTTACCAAATAATGAATCATTCACCGCAATTTTTTCGAATCGCAAAAATATTGCGAGTATTCGCAAGGGTATGATCGAGCCTTAGGTTGAATGAAATGGCTGCTGAAATGAAAAATCCCATTTGAATAACTTAAAAAATGTTTTTACATATAAACATGTTATTACTACTGTATTTTCATCCAATCCTAGGTGCTTGTTATCCGAGACAGTCTTGCAAAGCGAGATTTTTTTTCCTTTGTGTACCACTATGTCTATATAGACTAACATTTTAGCACAAAACAAAATATATGTATGGAGATATGTTTACATACATTTGAAATATAAAAGTAGATATAAAAGAAAGAGGAAAATATTAAGGGCTACAAAATGATGGTAATCAGCAATTTAACAAGGAGTGTTTGATTTCCATAAGACAATGAGGACACTAGTAGAAAGAGATGAAGAGATTTGTGACGTAGTAGGACGTGTCATGGCCGCCGTTCTCTATAGACAGTGACGGACTAGCTCTTGTATATGACAGTATTGTTTATATAGAAGTAAGATAGTCAATGCCTGTGTAATTGGTGATGGACGCAAACGCGAGTGTCATCTAGCGTGATTAGTTACAAACATGAATATTTGACGTCATTTTAATGCAGGTTCCTTCAAAAAACCCTGATTTTAATGCTGTCCCATTGTTTCAATCAAGTTATGACATGACTTGGAGGCCAGATCGCTGAAATTACGACATGACTTGGATGCGAGCTCACTATCGCCATCTACATGTCGCATCCATTTTGATCCAATTATTATAATCCCATAAGGTTGACAAACTGATACCTCTTCCTACCAATAAAGTTAACTCCTACATTTTGAAGTTAACTGTAAGATGTGACGTCATTCCTCAAGTTAACTTCTAGTTGTCTGCCAAAATAGTTTTATAATACCGGCCCTAGCTATCTTCTATATGTATAAACAATGATGATACAGCTGACAGTTTTGTTGCTTGGTTCGAGTTCGACTCTGTACTCATACCCAAGTACGTCACTATGACGCGTTGATGCTACAAGATTCTGATTGGCTAGAGCTTATTAAACCCTCCTTGTTAAATTTTAGTCTCCTTGGGTAATCAGACCATATAGTAGCCCCATGATCAGTGTTGTTAATCGGCGGATTAAAGTCCGATTTTCGGACTTTTTTTCGTTCAGCGGACTTTTTTCGGACCAGGAAATAATTCGGACTTTTTGGATATTACATATTTGCAGCACCATCAACTAACAAGTTTTGATTGGCAATAATCAACAGTCAAAATTAACACGGAACGGGGAACACGCCATGCAGGAGATACTTTTCATTTTTAATGGCGGACTTTTTCGTGTAAAATCGGACTTTTTTCGGAACGCAATCGGACTTTATGGTTTAACGCGTCCAACAACACTGCCCATGATGTGACTGGCTGATGCACTGAGAGGGTGCAAGGGTCAATAAATTAAGAAGAAGAGTGTGCACAAGTGCACATGTAGAGTTGTAGCTGTGCCGAGTATTAACCTTAAAATCCGATGATTATCATTTAACTAGTTGGTGTACTCTTTGATTTAACACCCGAAGGTCTGAAGTCTGAATCAAAACGTTACTTATAGCCAAAACTCTTCATAAGGACAAAAAAATATGTCGTGGATATTTGGGTATGGACGAAACAAAGATCAAGTGCCAGACTTGTCACAAATGGGGTTGGGTAGCCCTGGAGGAGCTGGTGGATCAGATGATGGTGGACCAAAAGAGCCCAATTTGACCAAGGCTGAAAGGAGAGCCATGGAGGCATACAGATTCGACTCCTCTGCCCTGGAAAGAGCTGCACAAGCTGCTAGAGACCTGGAGAATTCAAGTAAGGAAAAGTTTCTTTGAAAACAAACAAATTACATAACTAGACTGGAGGCTGCTAGAAATGTTGATGTGTGAATTCCAATAGTTCTTGTAAGAAAAAAAAATCAGATTTGTGTTATTTACTGAAATTTTGGGCACTTTTCATTCATTATAGTTTTCAGTTGTTTAGCACTGAATGGAAATTTCTGAAGTTTTGTGTTCTATTATGATCTGTTTACCAATTTAATTTAATAGGTAGTTGAATACACAATTAAATTTAACAATTTATAAGGATTGAATACCTTTGATCTTGCAGGTTTTGTACACAAATTCATGATTTAATTAAGATTTAGAAAAGTTTTTTTAATTAGAACAAATTAATTTTAATATCTTGCTGCCTGAAATAAATTTAATGTTTTCTAGAGCATGCAAAGGAAGCTTTAGAGTTATCAAAACTCCAAGAAGGTACACGCCAAGTAGAACAGCAGGCAAAAATTAAAGAATATGAAGCTCATATTGCCCAAATGCAGATCGAAGGGAAGAGAGCAGAGGCAGAAGAAAAAAGAAAACTTCTACAGGAGGAAACAAGACAACATCAAGCCAGAGCTCAATACCAAGACCAACTGTCTAGGAAACGCTATGATGACCAACTAGGCCAACAGCAGAGGATGAATGAAGAAAATCTAAGGAGACAAGAAGAATCTGTAGCAAAACAAGAGGCTATGAGAAAGGCTACCATAGAACATGAGATGGACCTGAGGCATAAAAATGAGATGAAAAAGGTTGAAGCAGAATTGAAAGCCAAAGCAAAAATTGATAGAGAAAACCGGGATTTAACCCTTGAACAAATTAGATTGAAAGCAGAGGAAAACCGTATAACCGTTTTAGAAAGTATAAAGTGAGTTGATGGGTGCTTTCAAATAAAAATTACTATCAAAATGAGAAGGAAGGGCCCAAGTTAGTTTCAGTTTATAACAATGGTATAAACAATGCATGCAATATAATACTCATTCATCAAGTGCTAACAATTGGATCAAAGAACAACTTGTTGAATACGTTTTTTTTGGAAGCTATTGCATGAAGCTTTATGAACAGAAAAAAATTTTGCAATCAAACATTGGTTTTATTTATATTTGTATTGTTCCAGAGCAATATCTTTCACCTTTCAGTTAAATAATTTGTTCCCAGTTGTGTCTTAGTCAATTCAGGAAATTCATTTCCAAAATTTGTTCTGTTGAAGTATAATGATCATGGATATAAATTTTTCTGACGTTTTCTTTTGCTTTATTCTTTACAATACATAAAGCAAGCAATTTGGAACCATAAATATTAAATTTTTCCAGGCTAAGGCACTGTATGGTCATCTGCAAAAGTACAAAGTTGCCACTGGTATCACTGAAAGTAAAGTCATTAATGTATGTTAAGAATGAAACTGGTCCCAGTATGTACCTTTGAGGTCCTGCATATTTATTACCTGATACACAGGTCAAACTAACAAAGTTTCTACCTACAAGCTAGGATTTTATGAGCTTCAAGATGCCCTGACTGAAGTTGTCTGATATCTATGTTTGGTTACTGACATTGATTTATAATAGGGTGTTTTCTGTTGAAATAAAGATTAATCTTCATTAAATTTTAGGACTGCAGGAACAGTTTTGGGTTCGGGAGCTCAAGCCCTACTGACAGACTGGAACAAAGTTCTCACAGCAGCTGGAGGACTATCTCTACTAGCTCTTGGGGTATATTCTGCCAAAGGAGCAACAAGTGTTACAGCTCGATACATTGAGTCAAGATTAGGTACCTTCATTGGTTTAGATCTCTGACTTCTCTGCTTATCACATAATTTTCAGGAAAACCTTCTTTAGTGAGGGAAACTTCTAGATTTTCTGTACTGGAATCTGTAAAGCATCCTATAGAAACCCTGAAGAGGTTGAAACACTCTGAGCAAGATGCCCTTTCAGGTGTCATTTTAGCTCCAAAGTTGGAGGAAAGACTGAGGGATGTAGCCATAGCGACAAAGAATACTAAGCAGAATAAGGGGATGTATAGGAATATTCTCATGCACGGACCTCCAGGAACAGGGAAAACAATGTTTGCAAAGGTGTGTATCAAATTTAAACTGTTCAGCATCAGCTACATGGAATTATATAAGTAAATAAGTAGCTTAATGGTCTACTCAAAGTTACTTGAATATGTTTAAAATCGACTCGATATATATGGTTTGTTCGAATTGACACATGAGGATGTGCGAATAATGAAGGAAAACAAAAAAACAAATAAAGATCATTCCCGGTATATAGAATATTGTAGAACAGATTGAGCGTGTTTCAAGAAATATATATTCATAACTTTGCTGGCCGTCTGTTGCATAAATTACAATAAATAATTTTTTTCTTATCGGCACCTTTCTGTTATAAAGATATCCAGCACCAGCAGTGCCGTGTGTGGTGATGCAAATGCAGGTGTATATGCCTTTAAAAAAATATTTCATACTTTTGTGAGCATTCGAGCAAAATGGCGTGAGGTCAAAATGAATCGGTTTGGCAAAACTTCGACTAGTCATTCTTGAAATTGTCTGATCAAATAAATACCTCTTCAAAATGCTGAATTTCAGGTAGTAATATTCCGACAAAATTTTTGAAACTTTCACCTTACTGTCACAAAAACTGTGTTGATTAGAAACACCAGAAGAGCTTGCTCGAGTAGTGTTTTGTACAGAAGCACAGTTTGAGTGACAAGCAAGGAGGCAGCATTTTGAAAATTCTTCGTTCTGAAGAAAAATTCAAACAGTCAATTTCAAGAATTATTGATAAACGAAGTTAAACTTTATCAGTTTTGCCAAAACGGTTCATTTTGCGTATTTGGGTGTTTCTATGTTGTCCATGATTGTTGTAACTATGTAGAACACAGGAATCGTCGAAACACCAATTTGAATATTTCAACCCGGCTGGAAGCAGTGTTTTCAGAGAGTCTTGTTGTCATTAATTTAGAGTGAGAAAATTATGACTTTGGATTGGTTTATACAATATAAGGGAAATTGTCAGTAATAATATGCTGACAAAATGCAGAATTTTCGAAAACTACTTTCAGCTTGCTCAACAGAATTTTGAAAATTCTGCATTTCGAAGAGATATTCGATCAAACAATTTCAAGAATGAATAGACAAAGTTAAACTTTATCCGTTTTGCCAAATCGGTTCATTATACGTATTCGGCATCTTTTAGGCGTCAAACTGGCGTTTCTATGTTTACTGTGATTGTTGTAACTATGGAAATATAGAACTCAGGTATCGCTGAAACAAAATACCACTGCTGGAAGCAGTGTTTTCAGAAAGTCTTGTCACTGGATTAGATTGAGAAAATGATGACATTTGATTGGTTTAAATAATGAGGGAAATTGTCAAAATTCCTTCACCTTGCCTGTCACTCAAACTGTGCTGCTGGCAAAACACAACTGGAGCAAGCTCTCATGGTGTTTCTGCAACACAGTTTTCGTGACGGCAAGGTCAAAGTATTTTTCGAAAATTTTGCATTTTGTTGAGATATTATTACTGAAACTCTCAAGATTGAAAAATACCAAGTGTTGCTTCTTTCTAGAAACTAGCAAAACATTCCGGCATGGATTACGCTATTCTCACTGGTGGAGATATTGCACCAATGGGACGAGATGGAGTAACAGCTGTGCACAAAGTATTTGATTGGGCAAATAGTACGAGGAAAGGTAATTTGTATAACTTACGAATTCATTATGGGATTAGCAAAAGACAAAGTCGGAATTAAATAAAAAACACTTGTTTTTTAATTTCCACAATATATTACTACTTGTCACGCGTATCACTGTTACTATAGCTTTCTCAAACATAAAATGGAATTCAGTAAATGTACAGCTAAACCCGCATTCTTGAACATAAAAAAGCTTTGATAACCACAAGAGAGCTTCAAATTATTCAAATGACCTTTGATGACCTAGATGAAAACCGTACTTATGAAACAAATTTTGAAATTTTACATTCAGAAAAAAAAGGCGATAAACAAAAGAAAAAATTCCAATAATTTATTCAATGACCAGTTAGATTTAAATCATTCACCTCTTCTTGATCTGTTTAATTAGTAAATGCATCTTTTTGATAATATCCTGAATGGATTTCCGATATTAAGCAATCTACATGTTTATAATGATAATACATTCCTTCCATTTACCTAATTTCAAATAAGTATAAAAATGTCTGTACATTTACTGAATTCCATTTTATGTTTGAGAAAGCTGTAGTAATAACGAAACGCGTCACATATTACAAATAGTAATATATTGTAGGTATTAAAAAAACAAGTGTTTTTTATTTAATTCCCAAGTAATTATGGTTATCCATCAAGTATCGTTCAAATCAATCAAGATGTCCTTCAACAGCATATGATTTTTGTAGGCTTGCTGTTATTTGTTGACGAAGCAGATGCGTTCTTAAGGAAACGTTCGTCGGAAAACATTTCCGAAGATTTGAGGGCGACTCTCAACGCCTTTTTGTACCGAACCGGAGAACAGAGCCAAAAGTTCATGTTGGTGTTAGCTTCAAATACTCCCGAACAATTCGATTGGGCGGTCAACGACCGTTTGGACGAAATGGTGGAATTCGGTTTGCCAGGTTTGGAAGAACGGGAGCGACTCATCAGATTATATTTCCAGAAATTTGTGCTGGAGCCTGCTACAGAGGGAAAAAGGTAAATCTATGAGTCTACAGTTACACCAGTCTTCCAACCCGCCTGGTAACAGATAATTTATGTTTATGTGGTTTAGGTTAGGTTTATGGGAAAGAACAAGAGTGCGTGGGAAAGGACAAGAGGGCATGGGTAAGTACAAGAGGGAGGGAGGGAACAAGGAACAAAAGTGCTAGGAAAAAGACAAGAGTTTTGAAAAATGAGAGGACTAGGAAAAGGACAAGAAGGCAGTAAAAAGAACGAATGGGTTCGAAAAGAACAAGAGAGCGAGGGAAATGCCAAGAGAGCATGGGAAAGGACAAGAGGACAAGGGAAAGGAC
Source organism: Chrysolina oricalcia (assembly GCA_944452925.2). Taxonomy (NCBI): domain Eukaryota; kingdom Metazoa; phylum Arthropoda; class Insecta; order Coleoptera; family Chrysomelidae; genus Chrysolina; species Chrysolina oricalcia. The sequence goes on from OX101808.2 coordinate 32,536,768, forward strand.
AAAAGGCCATAGGAAAGTACAAGAGGGAGTAAACAAGAATAAAAGTGATTGGAACAAGACAAGAGGCTTGAAAAACAAGAGGGCGGTAAAAAGAACGAGTGGGTTTAAAAAGAACAAGTGCGCGTGGGAAATGCCAAGAGGGCATGGTAAAGGACAAGAGGGCATGGTAAAGGACAAGGGGCATGGAAAAAGACGAGAGCATGGAAAATGACAAGATGGCATGGGAAAGTACAAGAGGAAGTGAACAAGAATAAAAGTGCTTGGAAAAAGACAAGAGGTTTGAAAAATAAAAGGGCTTGGAAAAGGACAAGAGGGATAGGAAAGGACAAGACGGCTAGATAAAGGACAAGAGGAATAGGAAAAGGACAAGAGGGCGGTAAAAATAGCTAGAGGGCGAGAACAAGGATGAAAGGGCTGTCAAACAGTAAAAAGGTCTTGGAGTCAGTCAGACAGACAAAAAAGATGAAAACAGGGTGTGCGAAAGGACAAGAGAGCATTGAAAAAGACAAGTGGGAAAAGAACGAGAGGCGTGAAAAAGACAAGATGGTGTGAAATACAGAAAAAAAAAATTAAGGCCTAGAAAGAAATTGAGGGAAGAATAAATGTTGCGAGACTGAGGTTGCAGTGGACTATTACAGAAGGCGTGTTCGGTTTTTACAGATCTGTTGGCTCATTTTCCTCTGACAGCTGCGTTCGTAAATAACCGATGGAGCGAGCAAAGGTTGCAAAGCAAAGTGAACTGATTTGTTGTCACTTGTCACTTTCCGATTGTTTTAGCTGTAGTCAATGTAAAATGTACTCTTTCTGGTTTTCAATTATATTACAATAAGTTCTTCATTGACATTGTGCTCCATAATTTTTCAATGTCCAATCTACTGCAATAACAAAAAATCGGATGTTACAGGTGTCAGATATCATCCACATGTGAAATATCGATGGTTAATTACTTAAGACATGAAGCAATAGAAATAAAAGATGAATCAGACGGGGGTTTGGAAAATATTTCGAGAATAAAAAGAGTTTATGGAAAAAGTGTGAGATATTAGAGATATATTACAGTACTAAATAACGTCAGGCAGTAATAACGTTGACGGCATTTTGACATGTACGCACGTGCAGTCTGAGTCTGGAATAAGGACAACTTTATAAAAACACGCCTGCCTTTATTACTGGACGTTTAAAGGCGAGGATTAATATTCCTTTATTTCCAATTCGGGTGAGATCGTAAATTATCGTGATATGATCAGTGGATATGACATGGTTCTAACTGGTAAATAAATGAGATTTTCAACAAAATGTGAAGCAGACGTTCGTTATCAGAAAAATTCATTTTATTTCTGGAATTAATTATGTAGAATAGTGGCAGTCACTATCAAAATACAGTTGCCTTAAATACTGCCTGGCGTTGTTGCAATATATATCTCTCTATTGAGATTAGAGAAAAATATAAGGAAGAGTTTGAAGTTGTGTCGGCATATATGATATGCATGCGGTACTTAGGTATGTAAGAGACGATAGAACGAGATAGGAAACGACAGTATACAAAAAACAAAATAAGAGACTGGGAATGGGGTAATGAGTATATTGAAGTGGTTTATGGGTAGATAATCTAATAGAGAGAAGAGAGCGAGAGAAGGAGGATATGAAGCAAGAAATATTTTTGAAAAGAGACAGTAAGAACTACAGTAACTGAACAATGATTTATTTTGTAGGCGGCTGAAGGTCGACAACTTCGATTATAGCGCCCTGTGTAGTAAAATGGCCGGAATGACGGAAGGCATGTCTGGAAGAGAGATAGCCAAGCTAGGGGTAGCGTGGCAAGCGGCAGCTTACGCATCCGAAGATGGAGTGCTTACCGAAAAAATGGTATTAGACAAAGTTGAAGATCATGTGAAGCAGCACAGACAAAAGGTATGGTGTGAAATATATATCTCTTGGAAATAGACTGATTGAGAGTTTTTTTCAGGTGGAGTGGCAATCAGAGCAAGAGAAGAAAGAATCAAAAAGTATCTACCACTCAGAGAAAGAAGATTCTTATATACCTATTGTATCAAAAGGAATTGAGGGTACGGAGGTTCAAGTCAAATCTGAAGACACTACAAGAGACTCACAACAAGAATTAACAAAAAAAGACGAGAAAATTAGCCCAGATAGTAAACCAACCGAAAGCGGAAAAAGTTAGGTTATTAGTGGATGGTAGTTGCTAGAATTGGATACCTACGAAGTAAACTTATTGATCCTGTGATAGTTTACTTCTATAAATGAATTTTATAAGTTGTCTTGTGCAGAGAGTTGCATTTACTGTTACTGTTTTGATCACTCTCACTCTTTTTATTTAATTTCTAGACACTTTTAAAATTTACTTTGTAATCTGACCTTGTGATATTTTGAATGCGCCTCAGGGAAAGTTTATCAGTCTTCTCTGCGTTCAAACTTGATTTATTTTGTTATCTACTTTGATGATTATGCAGAAATTATATTCGAAATAGTTTTTTGTAATAAAATTACGAAAGTCTGATTTGTTTGATGTTGACAACACAAATTTAATTGTTGGTGTAGCCATTTGGTTTGCAAAACGTCAGGTTGATTTACATTTACACCATGACTAACAAGCGAGAAACTTCTAACCGGCCGTGGCTACTCTTTAACCCTTAACTGGTAACGTGCCGTCTGTGAGACTGCAGCCATTTTTTATTTTCGAGGTTTTTCTGAAACGGTTTCGCTTTTTTGCGAATCACGCTACCTAATCTATTAGCTATTGGTGCCCCACCAATCATTCAACTGGGAGTAAATGTGGGTAAAGGACGTTTGAGAAATATTTAGTTGAGCACAGTCCGTGAGACGGCACGTTTCGGTTTACGTAAGCATTTCTCGCTACTCAAGTAATGGCAGGTCCGTCAAAACGGGTAGGTACGTTAAGGGGATGAAGAATATGATGACACTCTTTTATGTTGGTATAGGTAGATTTTTTTTATGGATCTTTCCAAAATCACTACCAATTTTCGTTATGTTGAAAAAGATTATTGCGAAATTATTTTAGATCAAGTTTTTTCGTTGTTATATGCAATATTATTTCAAAAGAATGTGTACTTAAGTGTTCGTAATATATATTTTGAAAAAATTATTATTTGAGAATTTGCTTCCAAAAAGTGCCAGTCTCATAGACTGCACGTTACCAGTTGTGTTTCAAAATTCCACGTTACCAGTTAAGGGTTAAATATTATTTATCGCGGGGTCTTCGAGTAGGGAGGGGGTCGTTAGGGCCAAACATGGACTTTAACCACTGGCGCTAGTTAATACCGAACTTCACGTCGGACACCAAGAATCGAACCTGTATTACCGATCTTAGCAACGTTTGAAACCACTGTTGCCTCTGACTGACGTGTGCACTTTTAGACATCCAAGTGCAAAATTTTGACAATAAGAAAATAATCGACCGTGTGCATCTATTTTCTCTTCAAATATTATTAGAAACTCATTTTTGGCGGAACAAGGAAGAGGGTCGCTAGGGCCAGACATGGACTTCGACCACTGGCGCCAGTGTATAGCTAACTTCACGTCCGCCAATAACTATGGAACCTGTATTACCGACCATAACCAAGTTTGATACCATTGTTGCCTCTCATTGATGATAGGAACATAGGTAGTATAAAAATATTATAATTGAATTTAGCTGGTTTGCTTTGATTACGAGCCGAAATAGTTTCAGACTTGTTTGTTAACCGTTTCAACTTACAATTTGGCAATTTCATAGAAATATTTCATGAACAAACGTCAAGGGGCAAAATATTAGGTTTTGCTTAATAGACATTATTCATCCTCTCCTATGTTCCGTTCATCATGAGTTTATCTGTATCAGAGAACACAGAAAATAACTTTTATGATTTCTGAAACTGGTACCAACATACTGCGCCAAAGTTTTCGAATACTTTGTAATAATTTATAGAAAAGGTTTTTTAATTTCTTTATTATAATATCCAAGGAATATTTCAATAAAATAATATTTCCAAAGAATATTTCAACACTTAGTCACACAATAACATTATAAGGCTACATATATCACAAGAACAGACCATGCAGTATACAGGGTGAGTCCAAATAATCACTTTAGAATGAAAATTTCATATCAGCATTGGACCACCATGCTTTCTCAGAATCAAGGGCATTACCACTGAACAAAAACTATGTTAAGAGCTGCCTATATGATCTACTGACAGGTCAGGAAACCGTCTGTTGGGCATGAAATAGCATTATTGGTGTTGCCTCAAGTCGCCTGGATGTATTTTTGGAATTGGTCAAGGAGGGGGAGGGGCGATGTCAATATACAGAGTTATGCTGAAAAAACCGCGATTTTCAAAAATAATAGTTTTTGTGGACCTTGACCTCGTACGCGGGTCATACTTGGCAGAAGGTATGTTCAGCACCATATCTACCGAAATGTGAACCTAGCAAAAGGTCACAAACTGACTGGTTTTCAAAGGCCCCTCCCCCTCCTTGAACTGGAAACATTCTAAAAATACATCCAGGTGATTTGGGGCAACACCAAGAATGCTACTTCTTGCTCAGCAGACGGTTTCCTTACCTGTCAGTAAATCATATGGGCAGCTCTTTAACTACTAGATTGGTGATCGATCAGCCCAGAAACTACTTCAAAGTGAGATCTGAGATTTTACTATAGAAGGGATCAATTTACCCAAATAGAAAAAATACTATCAATGTATCACTGGATTCAGTTCAGATTAGATTTATGATTACTGTAGATTGCTAATCCCTTTTACGTTTTATGCGAGGGAGGGTTGTAGAATTGCAATTCATTCCCTCAATACGCATGCCCATTACAAGCCTCTTTAGCTGCAACGTTGCCGAATTCCCGAATCTCATTTATGGGGTTGAGATTATAGGGAAAAAAGATGAACATTATTGCTGCAAAGTGTACTCAGGTCCCACTGAATTCCATATAGCGTGAAACATCTACTATATACATTTTGGCAACAATGAAAAAGGAGGCTTTGTTTTATACTGTGCATTTTTTTATTAATTCATGATTTTTGATATTTTCTTATTTTTCTGTGGTGATGTATGGAATTTAATTTTGAACAATGGGTGTAGTGAATAAAATCTAGCAAATGCTCATACTATATATTTATCCCTTTCATTTATGTACGATATGAATAAGTCTATCTCAAGAAAGTATAAGCATTTATAGTTTGTTTTATTCACATCCACCAATATCTACGTTCGCAGTGCTATAATGTGGAAACAATGGAATTATCCCTTTTTATTTACTGAAACACCCCCTGCTAAGAATGAGACAAATTCTGGACATGCGCATTGAAAAATGTTTCAACTTTTTCAGATCGTCTGTAGAATTTTAAAACTTCTAGAGCAGTAGATCTCAAGGAAAACGTTCAAAATAATTTGTTGGCTTATTTTACCCTCCTTGCATTTCAGCAAGTAAGCATTTCATAACCAACGGAAACTTTTTCTTCTAGAATAACCTGAAGATTATTTCTTTTTGAATTTTAAATCTACTACCAATGGAAGGTGATCGGAGGGAAAATATTCATTCGGCAAACCGTCGTGCTTGGCTAACTCTTCTTCCTCCGTCAACGGAACCACTTGCTGAACAGTTAATTTGTCAGTTTCGATGTATATGTAATCCAGACAGTCTTTGAAATCCGGAGTATAGTTTGTGTATTTCGGAGTCCCACAAGCACTTTCAATTGCGAATTTGTGATAGAGCTGAACCTTGCCGCTTTCATCAACTGAAACGAAAAAGGATATTTCGTGATTTTACCTTTTCAGTAATTACAGATTAGTTTTGGTACATCAAGTCAGACATGAAAGTAGTTATCACGGTCAAAATACAAAATCTAATAAGTTGTGAACGAATACTGAGAAAAACGACAACAATAGCACTGTTTCGAACCAATCCCAATTTATATTCTAAACCCGAAAGTGGCATTATTTCATAATTTATTGTTTAATGGGATTAATGTACATACATATCTCACACTTGGTGACAAAAATATCCATACAAAAGAACCTCAATTGCATAAAAGTCACCCTTAAGGAAGGAGTTTCAACATCCTTGGTAACCTAAAAACGCTAGATGGCTGTGGTATCTGGTATGGCATCGATTCACTGAGCTATGAAAGTAAAATTGTATGCAAGAAACATTACAACAAAATACTCTGCATCACGTCGCTATTCATTCATTGAATTCGATGAGTTAAAATTGTAGGATTCTTCCGTTAGGTACTTGGTCGGAATTACAAAATTAGACCGGGGGATATTGACAAATTTTGGGACACGATTTTACTCAGTATGCCTTTAGGAGGGCGTCCGTATATCCCCATGATAATAATGCATGAATCAAAGAGTCGTCGTAGGTTCTTCATATTAAAAAGTAATAATAATATTTTCGAAATGTTATGTGTTTCGGTACGATTCCAATCAGGTTGCCATGTGAATTGTAATAAAATAATAGACGTAAAATACTCAAAAAACCGTTGGCATACCATTAGGATGGGCAGATAATTCCTTTTTTCAGACAAAATTTCACGTTTCCATACCTAACCTAACGGCCTGCCAAAGGTTTATCGAGTACTTTAGTTTTATTATTCCATCACGAAACACATGGCAGCATGATTAAAATCGTACCCGAATAATAATATTTTTTTAATATGAATAACCTACGACGACTCTTTTATTCATGCATTAGTACAAATATAGTGGAGCGGGGAGGGTAGAGGCACGCGGCGAGTCTAGCGGTACCGCGCGAGACATACGAATATAGTAAAGCGACATTTTAAAGAGATAACCAAAGGCGGCTGGAATTTTCAGTGGATTGTGCTTTCCAGTTGTTGACATGTTTTCAGACAGTGACGACGAAATTTTATTTGATAACGCGACACTTCGCATACTATTGGCAAGTAGTAGGCAATATAATGTGCATCCAATCAATAAAAGAAGAAACATGGTGGGACAATATCACAACTTGTTTCTGAAACTAAAAAATTATCCTGACAAATTTTTTGAGTATGTACGTATGAGCTTACCCACCTTCAATTATATACTAGAAAAAGTGGCTAGCCATTTAACGAAGAAATGGACAAATTTTATTCATCAGCCAATACAACCAGAGGAAAGACTGGTTGTAACTTTGAGGTTAGTAAAAAACACCGTCAATGAACTAAAATGATTTTTATTTCCTTTAAAACAAACCTATGTCAGTAGACACTTAATGAAAGAAAAAAAAAGAGAGAAAAACTCAAAATAACTTCTTGTGAACCACTAGTAGGTAATAGTAAAAGTAAGAATGATTATTACTAATTATTGATAATCAGAATACAATGTAATATTACTATCGTCATCAGGGGTAATGATTTGAAATGTTTGTAGAGGCATCGGTTTATATGCATATTTTTGAACTAATGTTTGAACTTCATTCCTGAATTTTAATTTATTGCAGTCTTCAATTTTCTTCACATGCGGTAAGATACTCTCAAAGAATAACTTGTCGTCATCTGCCGCGGAAGTTTCTACTTTTTTCGATTGTTTTTCAATCAAATATTGCATTTTTTCTTTTTCAATCGAAATAAGAGCGTCGATCTGATGAGGCCGTTTCCTAGATCTACCTGCCAGAATAGTGCGGGGCTCGTCTGTGGCAGAAGAAGAAGGTGTTGGTCTACCGACTCTGGTTGTGTGTGATAATCTTCATCGGGCAGCTGATCAAGCTGTGGCCTACTAAACTGATTTTCTTCCAAATTGCTATCGTCATTTCCACTGATGGCATTATCTTCTGGCAAATTACTCTGAGACTGCCTAGGAAGAATCTGATCTTTTAAAAACATTAAGTTTTTGAAATAGGGCCAATGAGATTTGGGTGCTATATCACCTGGATCTCCAGACTTCGGGATTGGTATTTTTTTTATCTCGTTTCTAAAATAGTCCCTGAGATTTTTCCATTTTGCTTGAACTGCTTTAACTGAAATAAATCGAAAACTTAGGCATAAACAAAACATAATACCTAAATTAATTATGAAAATTAGTTTTCACAAGCACATACTTAATATTTGTCTGTTTTAATTTATTTGGTTTCATTGCAGATATTTGGCTACTGGTGAATCCTTCAAAAGTTTGTCCTTTACATTTCGCATGGGCGCATCAACAGTTGGAAAAATTGTTAAAGAAACTGTCGATGTACTATGGAAGGTATTACAACCAGAACACATGCCAGCTCCATCGACAGAAATGTTTGAAAATATTAGCGAAGAATACTTTAAAGTATGGAATTTCCCAAATTGCCTCGGGGCATTGGATGGGAAACATGTAAAAATAAAATGTCCCAGCCATTCTGGTAGCATGTACTACAACTATAAGCAGTATTTTTCCATTGTACTTCAAGGGGTCTGTGATGCTAAATACAGATTCACGATGATAGACGTTGGGGGCTATGGTCGACAAAGCGACGGAAGGACATTTCAAAGTTCAAATATGTACAAGCTACTATCTAACAAAAAATTGAAACTTCCTGAAGACCGGTGCCTTCCAAACACAAATATCAAAATGCCTTTTGTACCCTCTTCAGACATTTTTACTCAAACCATATAGCAGAAATGAATTGAATTTAGAATGTACATATTTCAATCAGCGTCTGTCGAGAGCACGTAAAACAATCGAATGTTCTTTTGGTATTCTATACTCAAAATGGCGGATACTATCATACCTTTAACACAAGTGTTGTCAGTACCTAATATATAAACAATATTTTTCATTCCCAGCCCTGTAACACCACATACAAGCATCTGTTGCTTAAGTGGTCCCAAACATGTTTATTCCAATGACTTGTCAATCACAGACAAGCATATTTTGTGCTTATGTGATATTTCGTCTATTTACCCATGTGTTAACTGATGAAAAAACTGCTGACAAGATTATCAAAGCAATTTGTGTCTTACAAAATGTGATTATTAACAAGGAAGGATTTGAACGGCATTTAAAAGAGATCAGAAAAGATTTCAATGAGGGTGGTTTAATCAGGCCACATCAACGAGGCCGGGTATCAACAAATGGAAAATTCGTAAGGGATACATTTAAGGATTATGTAAACGCCTTTCCAATTCAGTATGCATATACTCATTAATAGACTAAAATTAATAATAAACATGTAATGGTTATAAATTATCTTCAGTCTAATAAATAATAAAAGTTCTCAAATTATGTTTATGTTTACTCATTACACAAAATATATTTTGACCTACCTGTTGATTGACATTCTTCAGCCACTTCTGCCCACAATCTGTCTAAAATATATCGATTTTTGTGATCAGGGTGCGACTGATTCCATATTGGCCTTCTATTATAAACAGAGTTTATTAGTTGCTCCTTTTCCATTTTCCTTTTAACGTAGTACCGAACACCAAACAAGTTAAATCGCAGACTGCCTCGCGCTAATAAATCCCCAAATCAAATCTACACTTCCCGCTCCAGATGCCTCTCTGCGGCAACTCGCCGCTTATAGCTTTGGTATGTGCGTGTTCACGTTAAATACAGTAGGATATTTGAATCGCCCTCTTACCTCGCCGCGTGCCTCTACCCTCCCCGCTCCACTATATTTGTACTCTTATTATCATGAGGATATCGGACAATGCTGTCATCCAAAAGGCATACTGAGTAAAATCGTGTCCCAAAATCTGTCACTATCACCCGGTCTAAATGTGACGTTGCCTGTTTGATCGTTCTCGAAGCTCGCAGAAAATGAGTAATTTTGTACGTATGTATTTCATAATTCCAGTGTTATTAGTTCTGAGCGTCGGCGTCTTATTGTTTTATTGTGATTCGCGTGGTGTTGTACAAAGTATGAGTGAGGATAATATTGTGATAAGCGTATGTAAAGAAATTATTTTCAAGAAGGATAAGGAAGTAAAATCAATTTAATCCGATGAAATGCAGAAAAAATAACATAAACATAATCAACAACTTGAAAAACAGTCAGAACTTTGCCAATCTGCAATAACTACGATACTCATTCTCCTCGATTACTCAAAGGCAGTTGATACCATTAGCCATGAACTTCTTTGCGACATTTTGCACTTCGATGGTTATGGCAAGTTATCTAAGTAACAGGTGTCAGTTTATTGAGACTTCTATTGCCAGTCGTCTGAAGAGAAGGATAAACTAAGATGGTGTCTTCAAGACCATTGTCAACTGTAGTCGCGTGATGGATATAGAGGTCCCGCACACCAGATTAAGAGCGTGTCGTGGGGCACCTGAGACAACCTGGCATGCGGCCTGTATGATACTTCTATATTATTCTTTCTAAAGAATCCCGCAATAGCCTCTGTTCGTTAGAGTTACAAATTTCTTAGTTTCTGATTGTTTGACCTGGGGGTATATTAATTTGTGCGAAAATTTAAGACGATGTTTTCTGACTAACTTTTGAATTGTGGCCGCTTGGAAACCATTATTTTGTCCTATCTGTATGATTGTTTTAATTTCTGTATCTAGATTATTAGCAGACAAAGGTAACGAGAACGCTCTATGTAACATTGAATTATATGCTGCTAATTTTTGACTATCGGGATGGAAAGAATCATTTGGGATTGTAATGTCCGTGTAGCTCGGTTTTCTGAATACATTGAACTCAAATTTATTATGATTATGTGTGATGGTTAGGTCTAAGAAATTAATTTCAATAACAAATTTTATAAACAGCATTCAGGTTTACCAATGGGTTCCCCCTTAGTCCACTTTTAGCTGATTTATTTATGAACAACTTGGAGACCACTATACTAAATTCCGAACTTGGTAAAAAACATATTCATTTTTGGTATAGATATGTTGACGATATTCTTGCCTGTTTCAGAGGTACCACACGACAGCTAAACCAGTTTCTGATATTTATAAATAATCTAAATAGTAACATACAATTCACACTTGAGACAGAGATAGAGACAAATTAATTTCTTAGACCTAACCATCACACATAATCATAATAAATTTGAGTTCAATGTATTCAGAAAACCGAGCTACACGGACATTACAATCCCAAGTGATTCTTTCCATCCCGACAGTCAAAAATTAGCAGCATATAATTCAATGTTACATAGAGCGTTCTCGTTACCTTTGTCTGCTAATAATCTAGATACAGAAATTAAAACAATCATACAGATAGGACAAAATAATGGTTTCCAAGCGGCCACAATTCAAAAGTTAGTCAGAAAACATCGTCTTAAATTTTCGCACAAATTAATATACCCCCAGGTCAAACAATCAGAAACTAAGAAATTTGTAACTCTAACAGAAATTTTGCACTATGCAAGCATGGGTTGGAAACTGAATTATTTAGAATCCCTAGAAATTCATAAACACAAATATTGTGGATGTAATCTACTGAATGATCAACTGGATTTGGTCTATTCACCGGTTTTTAAGGCAGCGCAGTCACATTGTCACAAATAAACAAGGTCCAGGTAAAAGTCATTAACGACCGTTAGTCATTAAGACAGGCCTCGGGTAGAATTAAAGGTATTTAAGAAGTGTTATTATTTCAGATTATTGTATTGTTTGATAATGTCCATATAGGACGAAACTGCAGTAACGTTGGTTTCAAATAGAAGTGGTATAAAAACATAGAAAGTTTTATTTCTCATTTTTCGTGATGATTTCCTACCACGTAGTAACGGCTACATCCATCAATTTGTTCCAAAATATTCATTTATTTGACTTACTATAATGACGAATGTTTGTATATAAGGTTTCATCCTTGTGAAAAGATTGATGATCTTGTAATTGAAATTCAAAAACCTACTTTTCAAACAGTCTTCATGAAACGAATCGATTTTTCCCTGCGTCATGTATTGATTTAAAGATCTGCCAGGTTCACTATTGAAATCACCACATAATATCACAGATACATCACAGTCGTTCTGAAAAAGCAAAACGCAATCAAATGTTTCAATAAATAGTAACAACAAACCTTAACATATCTTCTTTTCAACATATCCAGATAGGTTGTGGCCATGTTAATTTGCAACAGTCTTATATGAGAAGCTTCGGGTTTGTAGGAAAGATGGGTATTTCCCACGATTAGCACACGATTCGCCTCTTTTGCTTTCAATACTGTTATTTGGAGCGATGTTGGCATTTTAACAAGTGCTTCTTTGAGGTCTTTGTTCCTTTTAACGATGTTCCACAAGTATAAAAAGAGCTTGTGCCTTTCAATTTCGATGCCAAAAACTACGTGTTTCGATTCAATTTGTCTGAAATGACTCAACATATTACTGGGATATCATAACTGAAGTGTTTTTTGGAAATTGAGGTCTTAAATTAAAGAAACCCCTATTTCTTCAATCTCATCAATTTATTTTGACATCATCAGGGCAAAAAGTATGAGAGAAAGATACAGTGAAACATGAAGGGCCAAGTGTAAATGGATTTGGCGGCCCAATAGAAGTTTGAAAATAAGGACGTAATACTGAAATTCTCGAGAATGCTTAAGCCTTCATTCTTGTATAGTTGTTCGAGTTCATGCTCGCCTCAGTGACTCCTCCGAGTTTTTTCCTGCAGTTGGAATAGCAAACGCGCCACCTTTTTGTTTGGTCGCCCTGGAGCGCATATGGTTCATCTGGACTTATGTTCAGGCGGGGAGACCAATATCACTATTTTATATTATAAAACACAATCATTTCAATTTTTATTTATAACTGAAAAGTTGTGTCGATAAGTTGAAAAACTTCTGACATTGAAGTTTAAAAACAGTGGGAAAAATTTAAAAAAATATTGGCAGTTTTATATCTCCAAGCAATAAAATATATAGTTGCCTTACATAACACACTTTGTTGTGAAAGCAACAAAATGCTATTGTTTCTAAGAGTTTGTGAGTGAGGGGTAATGAATAATAATTATTATATCTTGGAAGCAGTCACCTGCTCATCATTTATATAAGGACTGAATGAGCCGAACAGGATTCACAAGAGAATAACGGAAAAACCAACCTTCTCCCGAGTGGAAACGGAAATACCCGACAATGTCTCTACTTAGCATGAGCCAGGCTACAATGTAAATAAATAATGCCTAGTATGCAGCATTCAAAAGGGCAGAAAGCACATCTTTATATCTATTATTGCTCTGCGGTTCAAAGAACTAGATTTAATATACATACTGATAACGTGTTTTTTTGTAGACAAAGGCAAAACCTTCCGGAATACGGTTACCCTTCCTATGATAGAAACTAGTATATCCACTTTCTTTGAATTTTCCTTTGAAGTAGGTGTTGTAGTGACTGTTGTCTACTTCTTGTAAACAGATGATGTCCGCGTTGAAACCTGTCAATTTGAAAAATGGAAGAATACTTGTGGATGACAGGGTACATCAAGGTTACCTAATAATTCCTTTAATATTAGCTGTTTCCGGTAGTCAATGGACAGAAATCGGTGATCACAGTAATTATAGTTTTTATCCATCAGAGTATAACGATCGGCAAGAATGTTATATGAAACAACTCTGAATCTGAAAGAGAAAATTTTAATTACTTAAGACAAAAAGCTTTTGATAAATAGAGATGTCTTTAATCAGAGAACATTTATGAGGATAATGACAAGGCACAAAATATCAGTTTACTGTTTACCACTATAAATAGATACTAAACAGATTTTCAGTTTACGAATATCACTCAAACACATATTTTTTGGAAAAATCGTACAGATAAAAAGGAGTTTATTAATGGTCTGTTTTTTGACCTCTACTTGTTTTCAACACCTTTAATTTCGACTTAATACTGTCAAAATTATGAGTATTAGTATTCCGAAGAGTAATGAATTACCTTGATAAAATATTTTTTTTGTATAATGGACAGTATGGTTTCCAAAGATCTGCCCTGTTGGATTTGATTACAAAAGTTCAAGTAAACCTAGATGAAAACTTCCAATGTTGTTTAATATCACTGGATCTATCAAAAGCATTTGATACGGGGAATATAAGAGTGGTGTACAACAAGGTTCTATTCTTGGACCTATATTATTTCTCATATATTTCAATTCAATAATCAATCTTAATTTGCATGGTGAGCTCAAATATTTTGCAGATGACACAACATTAATTTATTTTGGGAATAACGATGTAATAATCGAAAATATTCAAACTGATTTTAATGTAATTTCGCTTTGTTTAAACAATCATAACATGTCTATGAATATTGATAAATCGTTCTTCATGTTTTTGTCAAAATAAAAATCCAGACATAAGTATCGGAAATTCGTTAGTTTTCAATGGGAAAAATATAAAATATTATTCAGAAACAACAAAATTTTTGGGATTATAATACATTGATGAACAACTTTCTTGGAAAAGCTATATTGAAAATCTTCGTAATAAAATCTCCTATAATTGGTATTTTGTTCAAAATTCGATATTATATATTCCTTTGAAATATCTAAAAATGATACATTTCAGCTTAATTTATTCAAAATTATAATTTTTAATATCAGTACTGTCAATTCTACTATTTTGCGTCCACTTAAATCTTTGCAAAACAAAAGTATTAAATGTATTTTCAAATTACCATTCCTTGAATCTACTTTATTCCATTTATACAGGGTGTCCGGTAAACCTTGTACAATATTGAAACTGGTGATAGACCAGATCATGACTTTTCAGAATATCGTAATTTTACCTTAGTAAAAATCTCACTGTTTTCGAAATAATGAGCATTTTTTTAATTTCTGGAAAATCACTACCTCACCTTGGATTTTTTAATGCCATGTATGCAAACTGGGACGAATTTAAATATTTTTGCTGCTGAAGATTACTGATGAGTGATGCTTTCAGACGTACGAAACAGTTTTTCAGAAGACAATACAATTTTTCAAGAAATGAGGGTAAAATGACAGATTTGAGTTACACCAATTGTTTTAACAACAGTTTGACATTATTGTTTGAAAAAACATAACCAAGTGGAACTGGATATTCATTACGAAAGAATGCCTATTTTGTCCAGGCTTTACTATGGTATAAAACATACGATCATTATTTTTGGAAGGAGTAGAATTTCGATAATATTAGAGTGTGATGTTATTCTGAGCTAAAATCAACTCCATTAGACTTTGTCAGTAATGTCCTTTATTTTTATCCTATCAAGATGAAATGATTAAATAATTATGAGTAATAACGAATCAACTGCTTAGAAGCATTCAATGAGATGTAATGAAGTAAATACTAATTCAACGTTTTTTTAATCAACATACACTATAAACCACAATAACGATTATTCAACATCGCACTGAATAATATTACAAAAATGTTATTTTCCATCCACTCGTACGCAGAGACGACATATTTTCAAGAAGAACCTTTTAGAATGCGTTATAGGTTATAGCCCCCAAATCAGCGATTTTATGAGCGGCATTGTGCAATCGGATATAGTTCTGCATAAAGCGCTGCTGCAGCAGTAGCACTACCTCCACATTCACCATAAATGTTGTGCATATGCGCATATTCTCGGGGAGTATAACGTATGTACGGCATGACAAAGAAATAAATACCACTAAATGAAAGAAGCGGAATAATTTTAAAAAACTACGATAGAGGTCACAAGTTGTTCAAACAAAAGTTTTTAATTTTCGACAAGGATTCATCTCTTAAAAAAGTTTGCACTTATTTGGTTACACCCTGTATATCTGTCGGTCTCTGAAACTTGGTTGAAATCTGGAAGTTGGACAATTGCGACATTTATCACAAGAATTCGTATTAATCGGTGCCATGTCGGATAATCGACATTTCATTTCGATAATTTTATTAGGCCTAATTACATGAAAAGTTAATTTTATTGACATACTATTTAATGCCACCAAGCAGTCTATCCTTTATTATTAACAATTATTTCCACATTTTATCTTGATAAAATCTAACTAAAACAATTTTTGGGCGAAAGTATAAAAGTTGATCAAATAAATGAATATTTTGGAACCTTTGGTGTAAATACAATTCAAGAAAAAAATAAAATACCCAAACACCAAAACTACGTCACAATCTTAAAATCTTAAAAGCTTACTTTTAGCTCCTGAAGATGCTAACTTTGTTGGCGAAACGCGCGTCGAGTGTGATTGTGGCGCAGTTTTGGTGTTGGGTAGTTTCCTTTTTTTCTTGAATAAAAGTTGATAGAAGCCTAGATGAAAACCACGCCTAATTCAATGGAAACCACTTCTTTCAAAAATAATTATAGTTTGTTTTATACCATGGTAGAGTCTGGACCAAATGAGCATTCTTTTGAAATGAATGTCCACTTCCAATTGGTTATGTTTCTTTCAGATAATAATGTCAAACTTTAAAAAAAAAATTGATGAAACTCAAATCTGTCATTTTACCTTCATTTCTTGAAAAATGTTTTCACTTTCTGAAAAAACTGTTCTGTATGTCTAGAAGCATCACTCATCAGTAATCTTCAGCAGCAAAGATATTTGGATTCGTCCCAATTTGTATACATGGCACTCAAAAATCCAAGGTTAGGTTGCGATTTTCCAGAAATTCTTAAAATGCCCATTATCTCGAAAACGGTGATATTTTTACTGAGGTGAAATTCCGATATTCTGAACAGTCATGACCTGGTCTATCACCAGTTTCAATATTGTACAAGGTTTACCGGACACCCTGTATATGCTTCAAAAAAACTTTTGGATATCAATTCTTTACACAAATTGATAACATGTATATCAATTATCAATAATAGTAAACATTCATCCAATACTATTCACAATCACCAAACTAGACAATCAAATAGTCTCATCATGCAATTACATTTACAGAAATACTCATTACAATGCTTTTTTGACTGATTCACTTTCAACTTGAAATTTTGTTGTTTATTGTATCTATAAGTTATAGATTTAGGTCCATATTACAAATATTTATGTTTCTTGGGTTCAATAAAGATAAGTTTAACATTATACTTGATTGGATTCAATTATTCTGGAACGCAAACTGATTGTCAAGGTGGATAATGAAATTTTGTGTGAATATATTGCTCACTTTTGGGAATCCCCCAAGGAAGTGTGCTCAGCACGGTTGGGCACAATTTAAGTTTTATTAAAAAAATCATAAATTCGTGATTTTTTTAATACAAAATTTGATGATTTCGCTTTTTACAAAATACAAATTATTGGCAGTCTAAAAAAATATGGTACAATTTACAGCCAAATTATTTTTCAGAACGCGCTTCTTGCAAGAAAATACCTGACGCGACTTGTTTCGATCTATAAATTGCCGTTGCCCAATACTTTGTTAGTAGTTGTTCAAGAGAGTGGAAAGCGGGATACCACAAACCAGAAAATCTGTTAACTTGGTCTTCAGAACTCTGGCCAAAACTCATACGACCAGGCCAAGGATTACAGCTAGACCAATAAGCTTACCATCCTTTCTCCTGAAGAGTCTGGAAAAACTGACAGACAGGGACATATGGGAGGCAGGTCTTATAGACCGGCCTTTACCAGTAAACCAGCATGCCTGCCTATACAGGAAAATCATTCCACATCATATTTGAAGCAATAGGTGCAACAGAACATTCGGATAGATCAATGTAGAAACAGGCTTGAATTCGAAACACCCAGTAAATAGACTACTACCTGTTGAAAAACACAGTCCTATTTAAGGTTTCCCCAAACCAACGCGGGAACGGGATGAATGCAATACTGAATTATTCAATAATGGGATATGTAAACATAAATACCGGTGTGATTATTCGAATTCCGCAGTGCAGACAAGCAGCGAAATATATATGAAATATATATAAATATATGAAAATGTTTTTCTAGCAATTTGCACGGTTTCCATGTTCCGTTCCCACTCCCGCGTTCCCGCTTTGGTTTGACGGAACCTTAACTAGGAACCACTGACGATAGAGCAATAATGGACTTCAGCCATGGACCTATAAAGTATTAGCTGCGTTTTATTGACCACCAAAGTTTATTTCTACTAGTGGAAGAAGTAGAGTATCATAAAAACGTAATTTCAGGGTTTCCAGTAGATGACAAATGATTCTTACATTCCCTAAATCTCTGTAAAAAGTTTGAAACTTCTTTATTATAAATGATACAGTCATTATGAATAATTTGTTTGAATTAACAACTTCCACAGCCCAAACAGACAATGGAAGAAGGCGCGAGCAGCATTATATATTATTGGAAGATTATTTAGGCGGAAATATTAGTGAAATAATGAATTAAGTTATTATTGAATTCCTTAAATAATTTTAACTCAGAAAACTTTTTCAGAATGTAAAAATTATTATGAAGAAGTGATGAATCCAAAACCTAATACCTTCCACTTTCGAAGCAGCTTTGAGTGAACATACTCGTTAATAGACCGGAATTATCAAAAAAATAGGGCATGACAAAATGGTTAAGGCTTTCGCGGCCGAAGTTTTCAGTGTCACAATTTTCACTCCAGTTTGAAGGCCGTCGTTTTTTGGAATTTCTTCCTAACGTTTCGCTAGCGCGAGTGGCTAGCTTCTTCAGAGGCTTATAGATCATGAATAATCTCAGATGACTCATCTGAGAGTATTCATGATTATTCAAAATTGTGAGACTGAAAATAGGGCATATTCGATAAATGGGAACAATAAGTAGGAACTGAAAAATATTTTTTTGATATGTCTCTGGTAAATTTTTCTCTATTCACTATACGTAAATCGATTGGACACAATATGTTTCTGTAACACACCACTGATGTTTTTGAACTTTCTCCGCTTTCTAAAAGGAAGGTTCAACAGAGATACCAAAAAAAATTCAAATCAATATGAACCCAACTTCATCATATTCTTTTATGGTATCCATTTTGTATAGAAAATGATTTCAAGAGGGAACTTCAACAGAGGTGCTCAATGAATTGAGAATCAATATGAACCCATCTTCTATATTATATAAATAAACTCGTTGTACAACCTATTCGTTAAACATTTCCATCAAAAACTTTCGTTACGTCCATAACACTCATATTTATTTCACTACCGAAATCATTTTAATATGGGTAAAATGAAGTTTTTTGAACAAAATACAACCAAACTGAAAAGAACAGATATGGTCCATAGTTTAATGCAATGTCAATAGTGTCAATTTCTGATATAATTTAGGGAGTTCAATTTTTCAACCAATTATCTACTTTTGCTACCATCAAATTCAATCGTAGCAAAAGTAGAGGAAGTACAAGGAGACTGAACAGTTAGATTAGTCTCTTTGGATGAAGTAGATACGAGGATGTATTGATATCTAGTTAGCCTAGACCAGTTCCCTGCATAAGCAAAATATTGCGTTACCATAGCAACGAACAATAACTTATTAGAAGTGAAGTGTCAGTGTAAAGTTTGACGTCAAAAAAGTAAACCAGAGTTAGGCAATAAATTAAAAGAAAAAATATGTCCACCGAAATTGTGAAAATACCCTTGGTGATCAATGTCCTTTGTATGCGACCGTGAATAAATGGACTGCAAGCTTCAAAAGAGATAAATTTTCCATTGAAGATGATGAGCGATCGGGAAGGCCAGTTTCTGTGTCTGTCCCCGAAAATCGATGCAGTTCATGACATGATTTTAACAGACCGTCGAATTGGGCTAAAACGGATATCTGAAGCATTGAATATTTCATACGAACGCGTTCATCATATAGTTCACGTCAATTTGGACATGAGAAAAATTGCTGTAAAATGGATCCCCAAATGTTTGAATGTTGACCAAATGCGTGCAAGGGTAGTAGCATCGCGTTCGATCTGTGCTCGATTTGAAAACGATGTAGACTTCTTAAACCGAATTGTTACTATGGATGAGACTTGGGTACTTTTCTACGATCCAGAAACAAAGCAACAATCGATGGAATGGCGACACTCCGGTTCTCCAAGACCTAAGAAGTTTCGTGTCCAAAAATCTGCTGGAAAAGTTCTTGCTTCAGTTTTTTGGGATTGCCATGGAGTAATCATGATTGATTTTTTGGATAAGGGTAGAATAATAACTGGAGATTACTATTCAACATTACTGACCACTCTACGGGAAAAACTTAAAGAGAAAAGACGCAGAAACCTATCCAAAGGTGTTTTGTTTTTGCAGGACAACGCCCCTGCACACAAATCTCATGTTGCTATGCAAAAAGTTCGTGATTTGTAGTTTGAATTACTAGAACACCCCTCTTATTCACCAGATTTGGCTCCGTCCGACTATCTCTTTCTTCAACTGAAAAAAAGTTTAAAAATTCGTAAATTTTCTTTCAACGAGGAGGTAATAAAAGCTGTGGAGGTCTGGTTTGCAGAACAAGAAGAAATTTTTTTTTTGAAAGGTCTAGAGACGTTGTAGGTTCGCTGTAATAAATGTATCCAATAAAGAGGAGAATATGTTGAGTAATAAAATATTTTGACATTGAAATTTTGTTTGGTTCTATAGTAGGCTAAGAATTTTTCAATATATCCGTATATTTGGTGTCAAAAAAACAGCTAAGTCAAATTCTACTTCTACGAGTAGAACATTTCTGCCTACAATAAAACGCTCCTATGTACACGATATTATACGTCCATGACTTCAGCAGCCAACCAACCAACTAACCCTGTAGACGGAGAGCTGGCTACATGGAGAGCAACATGCCTCGGTGCAAGCAATATTTTTCCTGGAAAAGGTTCGATTGTTGCCGGCAAAGCGAGTGCCCGTTTGTCAGAAGGCGCGCTGGAAGCTCAATGCGTGGGCGGGCGAAGAAACGTGTAAATTTTCCGTCAAAAAAACTGTCTAGTGCAAGGCTGAAAATTTGCACAGGTATTGAAGATCATGAGAAAAAGCAGGGACAAAAATGTCAGAAGCGCAAGTGGAAGCTAAAGGGTTGTCAGAAGTTGCCAAAGTTGCGAAAAATCTCGGAAAATTTACTTATAAGGAAACCTTCTGATAATTTACATTTGTATTGTTTGCCTATAAAATAGATTACTTGCAAATCATCAGAAGCCAAAGTGGAAGAGATATTGAGAAATTCGAAGGCAAAGTGCAAGAGCGTCTTTTCGCGCGCGGCGCAGTGCGCAGCGGACCGATCACTTTTCTCCTGATTTTCATACCGTACATATTTCAGTGCACTTTCTAACAATTGATATGAATGTTTATGAAGGATTGAAGATACTATTGTCCAAATGTCAGAAGTAAATAAGGAAGAACTCATCTATTTAATTAACTATTTATCTTAACGTTAGTAAAAATTTAATTTAATTTTGTATATTTAATAATGCAGGCGTATTAACGTTGAAATATAAGAGGAAAATTACCTGGCAATGAATGAATGTTACTCATGCAGCATCGTTAATGGCAAAGTTGTTCGAACCAATGACATATGTTCGAACGTCAAAATGGCTAAAAACCAATTTTTCAGTAGTTAATTTTTTTATCTCGTATAAATGATTTAGTTTAAACGAAAATTTGTAATAATTTTGGTGTTGAATGAGCAAGATTTTTTTGCAATTGAGAAATTATGCAGTCAAATATTATATTATAAATAATTTGATATAAAATAATTTTTGTTTTCAAAATAATGAAGAGAGTCGAAAATCATTGAAATTATTGAGAAAATCATGATTCAGACAGACTTCTCTTCTCAATTTTAAGCGGTTTGACGATCAATGAACCATCAAATTACGTAGACCATTTGTGAGTAGATTATTCAACAATTGAAATAATCACTTATATACCTTCGAAATACAAAAAAAAACACCAAGACAATTATTGTTCGTGGAAGTTTTTTTTTTCTTAGACATGTACATAGCTCGAAAACTAGTCGTTTTCTGAAATGCGAAAAAATCATGCTCATTCAACACCTGTTCAAGATCGACGTATTCTTTTTATTTTTAATGTATCAGTACTCTGTATAACGTAATTCAAGTTGCTGTCATGGATATGTCATGTTGACAGAATCAATAAAACAATTTTGAAAGAGAATTGTCACAATCATTTAAAAAATCAATTTCTATTCTCTAATTCAAATAAAACTATAAAAACTAGCCATTACAGTCCGCACAAGGATTTACATGGTCCACACGAGACGGATTGAAAAAGCATAGTCCAGTTCGAGAGGTTGTTAGCGTGAAGACAAAAGTGAGTAGGGGATCAATTTTCAATCACATCAATTACCCTTTCATCACTGCACTAGTTATATATTTGCGCTGCGATTTGTTTCCACTATGCTTTTGAAATGTCTGAAAATCGTTTGAAATCTTTAAATAGAAAACGTGGCACTATCAAAGCTTCAATTACCAATTTCAGTAACTTTCTGAAGGCTTTAGAGAGCGAATCTCCTCTAAGCGAAGCCAATTTCATTCAGTTGAGAGATCGCTTGAATAGAGTTGAACCTTTGATATTCGAGTTCATAGAGATTCAAAATGAGATCGAAATTATTTGCGATGATGATGTTTTAGATCAACAATATAGTGAACGTGACATGTTCGAAAATAATTTTGGTATTACCATTTCAAGTGCTAAGGTTTTCTTAGCTGGTAGTCTCAAATATCAAGCAAAACAAGGTACTGAAACTTCATCATTGGAACACCCCAGAGAACCTCAATTAATGTCATTACCAACTCCTTTCATCAAATCTAAAGCTGTTTCAATACACGATGATGACATGCATTCTAAAATATCTTCTGCCAGTGAATAATTCGTAAAAACTGATTTTACTCAAAGTGTGAAACTACCAACCATTGAGTTACCTAAATTTGACGGCTCCTATGAAACTTGGCTAGAGTTCCGTGATACTTTCGAGTCTCTCATTCATGGAAATCATCACATAACCGACATTCAAAAATACCACTATTTGAGGGCATCTCTTCAAGGTAATGCTGCTCAGGTAATCAAGTCTATAGAATTCACATCAAGCAGTTACAAGCTGGCATGGAATGTTTTGTGTGAAAGATACAATAATAAAAAACTATTAATTCACAACCATGTCAGATCCCTTTTCACTCTTGATTCCATCCAAAAGGAATCTTCTTCAAAAATTCGAAAGTTTCTTGACAATACATTAAAGCATTTGAGGTCACTCGATCAATTAGAACAAAATAGCAATTCTTGGGATACCCTATTAGTTTACATGATAACTTCTAAACTAGACTCTCAATCATTGCGAGAATGGGAGAAATATAGTGCTAAAATGGATAATTTTCCTACATGGGATAATCTCAAGATTTTTCTGAAATTTCGTGCTGATTTTCTAGAAACTATTGAATTAAAACATTTAAATGACACAAAAGGTAAGCAATTTGATAACAAGTCGAGATCATACATAGCTACCAATTCAGTTACCAAATATAAATGCAATTTTTGTAAAGGGGAGCACAGTATATACTCATGCAAAGAATTTTTACAATTATCTATAAGAGATAGGTCTGATTTTTGCAAGAAACAAAAATTATGCCAGAATTGCTTGCGCCAGGGACATGCAAACAATATCAAGTTATGTAAAGTTGGTCCTTGTAAAATCTGTAAATCTTGGCGTAATACTTCATGCCACAAACGAGAATGAATCGACATCAACTATCAGTCATGAAGTATCTCAAGATCAGTCAACAAGTTGTATAAGTGCTTTTCAACATCCTTTCGCATCTCACGTATTCTTATCAACTGCGATTATTTCAGTTTCGGACAAACAAGGTATGCAACATTCAGCTTGTGCATTACTAGATTGTGGATCACAATCTTCATTCATAACTCTAGAAATGAGTGAACGTTTGGGTCTGCAAAAGATGAATGCTAATTTAACAAAATGTCTATGATCAATGAAAAATGTGAAGTTCAAATTCATTCCAAGCATACTTCATTTTCTTCTGTTCTCACATGTTTCATTCTTCACAAAATAACCGGATCATTACCTGATACCAAAATAAATGTGAAATCTTTGAAAATTCCCAAAGATATTGTTCTTGCTAATCCACATTTCAATGAGCCACAAAAAATTGATATTTTGATTGGTGCCGATTTATTTTGGAATATTCTTTGTTTTGGTAATATCAAACTAGGTAAAAATCAGCCAATATTGCACCAAACTCAATTTGGATGGGTTATATCAGGACCTTTAGGAAACTCTATCATGAAAGAAACTAATTGTAATTTAGCAACTAAATACGATGATCTGCATCAGTTACTTGCAAAATTTTGGGAGATTGAGGAATGCTCAGACGTTAAATCAATTTCTGAAATACATAAATTTTGTGAGAACTACTATCAGAAAACTACGACACGTGACAAAGATGGTCGATTTATCGTTTCTATGCCTCTGAATCAGTCCGCTACTGTTCTGGGGGATTAAAAAATGCGAGCAAAAAAACAATTTCACGTCATGGAACAAAGGCTTCAACAAAACGAGGTTCTGAAGAAAAGATATGTAGAATTCATGAATGAATATGAATCTTTAGGTCATATGAGTGAAGTCATAGGGTCGCAATCAAATTCTAACATATCTTCATCAGAATATTTCATGCCTCACCATGGTGTTCTACGCGAAGAAAGTTTGACTACTAAGCTTCGAGTAGTATTCAATGCTTCTGCACCTACCAGTTCTGGTCTATCACTCAATGATTTGCAACTAGTTGGTCCAGTCATACAGAATGATTTATTTTCTATAATTCTTAGATTTCGGAAATATGCCTTTGTAGTATCCTCAGATGTTGCAAAAATGTACCGTCAGGTACTAATCAAGCCATCCGAACAAAGTTTACAAAAAATATTCTGGAGACCAGATCCATCAAGTGAGCTGAAAACATTCTGCATGAATTCTGTTACCTATGGTCAAGCTTCAGTTTCTTATTTGAGTATAAGATGTCTGTTCGAATTAGCAAAAGAATGTGAACTTTCATCGCCTACTATAGCAAAAATAATACGAGAGGATTTTTATGTTGACGATTTGCTAACTGGCGGAAACTCCACTGAGTATGTTTCCAACATATGCAAAGAAATCAAACAAGTCCTTGCAAGTGGTTGTTTTGAATTACGCAAATGGTTTTCAAATGAGCCAAAAATACTAGAAGGACTCAATAAGTCAGATTTGGATTTTAATATTCTAGAATTTGGCGAAAATCAATACGCCAAAACCTTAGGTTTGACTTGGTCTTGTTACACTGATATGCTACTATACAAAGTAACAGATTATCCTAAAATAGACATTCCTACAAAAAGGACTGTGCTATCTCATATCGCCAAAATTTTTGATCCTTTAGGGCTTCTTAGTCCATGCACTATCAAATCAAAAATTTTGATGCAAAAACTTTGGATGAAGAAAATATCCTGGGACGATCCTCTACCACCAGATTTACAAGGAATATGGGACCGTATACAGGGTGATGTGCAATACTTAAACAATTTGCAAATTCCTCGGCTAGTAGTATATCCAAATTATGTGAACGTTCAGCTTCATGGGTTCTCCGATGCTTCCGAATATGCATACGGTGCTTCTATTTATTTAAGGAGCATTGACAACGAGGGCAGAATAGCTGTGCATTTACTTTGTTCAAAATCCAGAGTAGCCCCCATCAAGTCGTTGACAATTCCAAAACTTGAATTGTGTGGCGCTCTATTACTATCCGATTTATTTCAAAAGGTCAATAATTCAATAAATATCAAATTTGGTTCCTGCTATTTCTGGTCAGACTCAACTATAGTTATTTCTTGGATAAATAGTGATTTGCATTCTTTGAAAATTTTTGAAGCGAACCGTGTGTCGAAAATACAAAAGGTTACAAGTTCCTACTCTTGGCAACATGTACCTACGAAAGATAATCCGGCCGATTTGGTATCAAGAGGAGTATTTCCAAAACAACTTATCTCATCTAATTTATGGTGGTTTGGACCAGAGTGGCTCAAAGCTGAGAGCACAAAATGGCCAAGCATCAAATACGATATATATAGTTCAACAGGGATGTGTTGTGAGACTAACTCTTATTCTGGTGCTATTGCTGAAGATTATCCATTTCAATCTTTTTCCACACTAGAGCATCTCAATAGAGTCACAGCCTATATTCTCAGGTTCAGAAATAATTGTCTCTCTACCAAAGAGAACCGTCAGATAGGTACACTCACTCTAGTAGAACTAGATAATTCACTCAAGTGTTTAGCAAAACTATCACAAATGCAATCTTTTTCTCATGAGTTAAATGACTTATCAAAGAAAAGGTCTATAAGCCGTAAAAGTAGTATATTGAGTTTGACTCCTTTTCTTGATGAACAAGGTTTATTGAGAGCTGGAGGACGATTGAAACATTCAAATTTTATATTCGACAAAAAACACCCTATAATTCTCTGTGGTAAGCACCCTTTGACCAAACTAATATTCAAGCATTATCACTTGAAATTATTCCATGTGGGTCCCCAACAATTGCTTTCTGCTATTAGGGATAAGTTTTGGCCGATTAGTGGTAGAAACCTTGCTAAACATACTATTCGAAGATGCCTCAGATGTTTTCGATTCAATTCCGAGCATGTACATCCCATAATGGGAAATTTGCCAAAAGATCGAGTTTCTCCAAATAAACCCTTTCAAGTATTGGGCGTCGATTATGCTGGGCCATTTCTAGTGAAAGACAGAAAGGGTCGAGGATGTAAAGTTACTAAATGTTATGTTAGTTTATTTGTATGCTTTTCAACGAAGGCCATACATATCGAATTGGTTTCCAGTTTGACCACAGAAAGTTTTATCATGGCACTTCGCCGTTTTGTTTCAAGAAGAGGAAAACCTTCCTCAATTTATTCTGACCGAGGCTCAAATTTCATAGGAGCAAATAAAGAATTAGGTAGATACATTCTTACACATTCTCACGAACTCACTGAACAATATATACGTGAAGAAATACAATGGAATTTTTTACCAAGTCATTCTCCTCATTTGGGAGGTTTATGGGAGGCAGGCATAAAGTTTCAAGCATCATCTGAAGAGGGTTATGGGTGATATTATATTCACTTTTGAGGAATTGGAAACAATCGTAGTGCAACTAGAAGCTATTTTAAATTCACGTCCATTGTGCCCAATTTCGTCAGATCCTAATGATCTTACTTCTTTAACCCCTGCTCACTTCCTCATTGGTAAGTCGTTAACAGCCGTGCCCGATGTTCACCTGGAAGATGTCCCAATTAACCGTTTGGCTCGATATCAGTTGCTACAGCGTATATGCCAGCATGTATGGAAACGTTGGAATAAAGAATACGTATCCGAGCTTCAAGTTAGAAACAAATGGAAATCAAGTGAAGGCCAGCTTCGCAATGGCAGTTTAGTCTTGGTGAAAGACGACCATTTATTACCACTCGATTGGAGACTTGGACGTATATTGGAAGTTCATCCCGGTTCCGATGGTCATGGACGTATTGCAACGATCAAAACCCGAAATGGAATCATCAAACGACGTTTTCCTAAAATTTGTCCGCTACCAGAACAATCTGATTGAAAGCACAGCGTTTCAAGGCGGGGAGTATGTTCAAGATCGACGTATTCTTTTTATTTTTAATGTATCAGTACTCTGTATAACGTAATTCAAGTTGCTGTCATGGAGATGTCATGTTGACAGAATCAATAAAACAATTTTGAAAGAGAATTGTCACAATCATTTAAAAAATCAATTTCTATTCTCTAATTCAAATAAAACTATAAAAACTAGCCATTACAGTCCGCACAAGGTTTTACAACACCTAAAAAGACATATTACAAATTTTCATGTAAACTAAATGATTTCTACGCGAGAAAAAATTAAATACTGAAAAATCGGTTTTTAGCCATTTTGACGGCTAAATTGAGGTTATGTCGAAAAGTATTGAATACAAAAGTTTCTGATTTTTTTATTATCTACGTCTTTTTTGTTGAACATTTTTTCCTAGGTCATGTTTTGCGGCAAATTGCAAAAAATCGTTTTCAATCTCTAAACTGCATCCCCATTTCATCATTTTGAGTGTTTCCGTGTTTAATATTTTTTCCCCGATGTTGAAACCTCAACAACATTTTCCATCTGGTCCTTGTCTGTTATTTTGTTTCTTTTTCACAAAAATTATAGGCACCAGTCTACTATAACATGCCGACTATTAGAAACTCCACATTCAATATATATTTTCGCTGTTATTTTTGGAAAATTACCTAACATAATTGCAACAATATCTGTATCAGAGCACTTCACTACAACATTACAATCTGAATTTATTTTAGACGCATAATAAACAATTTTTATTTGCCTCTTCGTGCGAAAGACAAAAAAATCTGGATTCTGCGTTCGAACATCATAGCCATTAACGACGCTGTATGAGTAACACTGAATATAATTTATTATTTCCTATAAAAGTAGATACATCATTACTTTGCCAGTTCATTTTTTCCTTATATTTCAACATTAATATGCCTGCATTATTAAATATACAAAATTAAATTAAAAAGTTACTAACGTTAATAGTTAATTAAATGGTTGAATTCTTTCTAATTTACTTCTGACATTTGGACAATAGTATCTTCAATCCTTCATAAACATTCATATCAATTGTTAGAAGTGCACTGAAATATGTACAGTATGAAAATCTAGAGAAAAGTGATCGGTACGCTGCGCACTGCGCCGCGCGCGAAAGACGCTCTTGCACTTTGCCTTCGAATTTCTCAATATATCTTCCACTTTGGCTTCTGATGATTTGCAGGTAATCTATTCTATAGGTGAACAATACAAATGTAAATTGTCAGAAGTTTTCCTTATAAGTAAATTTTCCGAGATTTTTCGCAACTTTGGCAACTTCTGACAACCCTTTAGCTTCCACTTGCGCTTCTGACATTTTTGTCCCTGCTTTTTCTCATGATCTTCAATACCTGTGCAAATTTTCAGCCTTGCACTAGACAGTTTTTTTTTGACGGAAAATTTACACGTTTCATCGCCCGCCCACGCATTGAGCTTCCAGCGCGCCTTCTGACAATCGGGCACTCGCTTTGCTGACAACAATCGAACCTTTTCCAAAAAAAATATTGCTTGCACCGAGGCATGTTGCTCGCCATGTAGCCAGCTCTTAGACTACTGTATCATATCGGCCTTGGAAAAAACTTCAAAAATGACAGTGACGAAAGAATAAATATGAAGTTTTCAGCGAGAATTTGTGTAATAGTGATTGCAATAGAAATGATATCATTAAGCATATTAAATGCAGTTATCATAGGAAGAGAAATACACTGGGCACAAAAGGTTTATAAAAATGTTGACGCTAGTTTGTTTTTGGTTTGTACGGTGGTATTATGTCTTATTATTACTAAGCTGACCTACGATGTTTTTATCGCAAACCAATTTACACGATACGCAAGTATGGAAATGTTTATCTGCCTCGTAGCTGGAATTCTAATGCTTGTCATAGTGTTTTCTTCAGACTTTCAGTTTTATGCCCTCAATTTGATTTTAGTCCTAGTGGATGGGCTGAATCTTTATGCATACACACATTGCGTATCAATTCACTACCACAGAAATGAAGAAAAAATGATCGAGCTGATGCAAATTCAGCAGCTCGACTCATTAATGAATATGGGTGCTTCACCTTCGGTAATGAAGGACTGTTTTCCAGTTTTATTAGAAGACGAAATTCGTCCGGAACGTTCTTATTCAACAATCGACATAGATGATAGTGAAGACGCCAAGAGCATGACCATGGACAACACTAGACATATATTCAAGGACAGAAGTCTCTTCTTAAGATAGTTTAGTAACTTGAAATGCATCAATGAGTTTTTATGGTTTTTGCTTGAAATGAGGAAGTAAAATTTGACAGACCGTTCGAATAAATGATTAGTACTGAGTTATTTATTTAACCACATCATATACAATGTACACATACATAGGTATATATCTTTGAACCATATGGGAAACTTTTTTATTCATAGTTTCTCAGAAAATTTCATTCCTCATAAAAGTTGGTGCATTCAATTTTTAGAGTACATAACGGGCATGGCATATAGGTTATCAACAGTGGCGTGCGGCTAAGCGGGAATCGACCGATAGGTATTCTAAATTCACTACAGAGTAAAGTACCATTAATATGCAAAATGACGAAAAATGTCACCGAAAAAAGTTGTTTGCTATTGGATGATCTTCCCAGTTGTCCAGTTTATTCTTTCAATTACCAATTTTATTTTTTTTAAGGATTTTGGCTTTATTTCATTATCTTTACATTACAGTTTTTCATTACCTATATTCAAGATTTTGTTAGATCAGTTAATTGCTTTGATTTACTACTCAAAAATTATTGTCGATAATGTTGGGTTTATACATTCAACTAAACTAAGAATCAAATTAGCAACTAAAGATCTAAGAATGTTGAATACAAAACGCTTCTGAAGGTTTATACATTTTCGTGTCATTTAAATTAAGAATTAAAAATTACGAAGTTGGTTGACTTTCAACTTGACAACTAAGATTTGAGAAATTTTGTCGATGAAAAGCGCACATTTTAGAATGCCATCAAATGTCATTGTTGAATTTGGTGGGATTGGAATAAAATATAGCGATTTGATTTGATGAATTTTCTGGTTAAAATTTTTCTTGTTGATTATTTCATTAAATATCAGGGTTATTATGATAGAAAGGGGTTATGAAATAAGTGAGCATTTAGACAAGGGAAAGACTGAGGAAAGGGAGAGAATACGTCATTGGAGGGAAATTAAGGTGGCTTTCCTGAAATGGTAACTTTGGTTATATTTACGTCAATTTGCAAATAAAGTTACTAAAGCCCGTGGCTGAGATAAATCATAATAAAAAATATTATGCCTATTTCTTGTATTTTGTTAGTTAGTTGTTAGTTTGCTAGTTGTTAATTACTTGTTTAATATTGTAACAATACTCCTACATCATACCATGATGATAAATTGTCATTCCATATATTCCCCAAGCACAGTAAAGCAGCAATGGATCAATTTCTGTAGTATGGTTTTTTCCAGGATTTGTTCAGACCATTTTAATAAAAGAGATTTTGAAACCAATCTTTAAGAATCTCCTACATGAGAAGTCAAGACAAATGCTTAGAACAATGGTGAGTTCAAACTGTTCTAATGAGAAACAGAACTCAGTTTGGTTTTGGATAGAAACTGTTGAGCCAATATTTTTGCTATGGCATTACGATATAATGTTGGTGTTCCTTTTTAGTTATTCTTATCAAGACATGTTGGTAAAAATCTGGTCTGTCCACTGTGATATCGTATCAATCTGCTGGAGTTCCATTGGAGATAGAGAGATACCTACTTGCTAGAATCTGTACCTATGGCCGATCGTTTACCATCAAATAATGTTTTGTTCATTATATTCTATTCCTGGTGCTATGAAATGATTGATATTGATAGGTATTTAAGGCTGTAGTATTTTAAGTTAATATTGATTGCCTTGAAAGTTGTTATATAGGGAATAGTTGTTATTGATAGCGACTGTCAGATTTGTCATGTAATTTTGATAAAATGAAATAAATGTAAATGTTATAACTCTCTGAAGTTATTCCAAAGACTACAGATATTATATTGGCGACGAGGATTATTAACGAATCATTAGAAATGGCAGAGAGTGCCAGTTCACTTGTTGGTGTTCAACACATTTTTGATGGGAAGTTGAACAACTGGTATGTTCATAAGAAAAGGCTTGAACAATTTTTCATTGCGAATGCAATCAATAAAAGCGAAATCAAAAGGGCAATACTTTTAAATAGCCTGACGGAAGAAACGTACAAAACGCTAGAAGATTTGTTGTTCCCAGAAAAGGCCGAATCAACGGAATATGTAAACATTGTGAAAGAATTTGATGACTACTATAATCAAGAAAAAATGGTGCTGGCAGAAAGGTACAATTTTTACATTTCTAAGAAAGATAGGAACGAATCCTATTCTGAGTATTTAGTTCGTCTTAAAGGACTAGCTGTTAATTGCCAGTTCGGGCAATTCCTGAAACCTTGTTGAGGGACAAATTTGTTACTGGCTTAGAAAGTGGACCAGTTTTGGATAAACTGTTACAGCAGAATGAGGGAGATCTAACCGTAGAAAAGTTGGCACTGCAGACGGAGTCGGCGATGACTGGTTTCGGGATAAACGATGATATGAGGAGATTGACTATAAAGAAAGAATATGGAGATGTTTTCAAATTGAGTAAACATACTGATGAGCGAAGACGTCATGGAACATACTCCAGGAATAGGTACGATGAGAGACAATGGGTGAATCGAGACTTCGATGGATATAATCGACTAGGTTGCAGCGTGTGTGGCCAAAGAACACACAAGGAAAGTGATTGTAGTTATAAGGATTATATATGCCATTCTTGTGGTAACAAAGGCCATTTGCGTAAAATGTGTAGAATTAAAAAGAAATTAAATTTTTTGGATAGTTTTCAGGATGTCACTGTCAATTCTGGAAGTTGTCATAATGACAATAGTACACTGGATTCTGGGGAAGGAAGTCAAACTGTTACACAGAGTATCGGATTATTTCATGTCAGTTCCAATAATAGTGAGCCAATAACAATTGATATTGAACTTGAAGGTAAAGTTTTTTGCATTGAAGT
Source organism: Chrysolina oricalcia (assembly GCA_944452925.2). Classification (NCBI taxonomy): domain Eukaryota; kingdom Metazoa; phylum Arthropoda; class Insecta; order Coleoptera; family Chrysomelidae; genus Chrysolina; species Chrysolina oricalcia. The sequence continues at coordinate 32,569,300 of OX101808.2, forward strand.
AGATAGTGGAGCTGCCACTAGCGTGGTATCCGAAATGAATTATTTAAAATATTTCAACCATATTAAATTAGAGTCGACCAAACTTAATTTTCTAAGTTATGTGGGTGATAAAATTGAGTCTGTAGGAAAAATTTTTATCAAGGCAAATTACAATTCCAGATGTCACATAATTGAATTTCATGTGATAAAGAATGGTGGACCAACTTTATTGGGCAGAAATTTTTTGAGAACTTTCAATATGGGTTTTTGCAAATTAAATTTTGTTGATTGTCAAGTAGATCAGTTGAAAAGCGAATTTCCAACTGTTTTCAGCAATAATCTCGGAACGTTCAATAAATTCCGAGTAAAATTGAAGGTTAAAATTGAAGCGAGACCTAAATTTTGTAAGCATAGAAATATACCATTCGCTGTCAAGGAAAAAGTTGAAAATGAGTTGAATAGGCTGGTAAAAGCAGGTGTATTAGTAAATGTGGAAAATTCACAGTGGGCTACTCCAATAGTACCAATTTTGAAAAAGACAAGTCGATTAGAATTTGTGGGGATTATAAAATAACGATTAATCCTATTATAGAGAGTGATAAATATCCTTTGCCTCGAATAGAAGAGATTTTTTATAAATTGTAAGGGGGACAAAAGTTTTCTAAATTAGACCTGAAAAATGCCTATCAGCAACTCGTGCTGGATGAGGAATCCCGTGAATATACAACAATATCTACTCATAAAGGGTTGTTCATGTACACACGGCTTCCTTTTGGCATTAGTGTGGCTTGTTCTATTTTTCAAAGAACAATGGAAAATTTATTATGTAATATTGAGGGTGTAGTCGTATTTCTTGACGACATTTTGATAACAGGAAGAAATAATGACGAACACATGCAACGTTTGAGAGCAGTTTTGAGAATTTTTAAAGAGAGCGGTTTGACCATCAAACTGGAAAAATATTTTTTTTTGAAGATTCTGTAAATTATTTGGGTTATAAAATTTCAAAAGATGGGTTACATAAATGTGAAGACAAAATTCAAGCAGTAAAAAATGCACCCATTCCTGAAAATATTGTACAGTTGAAGTCTTTTTTGGGGTTAATAAATTATTATCATCGTTTTATACCAAATATGTCACATGTTTTACATCCTTTATTTGAGTTAACAAAAAACAACATTAAATGGAATTGGTCGAAAGAATGTGATGTTGCTTACAGAAATATTAAAGAATTGTTGTGTTCACCACAAGTTTTAGCTCATTATAATACTGATTTTCAATTGTTATTGACTGTGGATGCCAGCAATTATGCGCTTGGGGCTATTTTATCTCAAAGAGACCATGAAAATGTTGAGAAACCTGTTGCTTACAGCTCAAGGGTATTAACGGAGAGTGAGAAAAACTACTCTCAGATTGACAAGGAAGCATTAGCTATAGTGTATGGTGTTAAAAAATTCAATCAGTATTTGATGGGTAGAAAGTTCATTTTGAAAACAGATAATAAACCATTAGTATCAATTTTTGGACCTAAAGCAGGGATACCCATTATGTCTGCAAATCGGTTACAAAGGTATGCGTATATATTATCATGTTACGATTTTGTTATAGAATACGTCAAATCCACAGAGAATACTGCTGATTTTCTGTCAAGACTGCCTATTAATTTCGTCACAACTGAAGAGGAAGAATACAATTATTTGAATTTTTTTGAAGATAATTCAGATATACCAATAGATATCAAAGATATTAAACAAGATTTGATAAATGATTCAGTATTGAAGGAAGTATATGAATTTACGTGCACATGGTGGCCAAGTGCAATTTCGGATAGGGAATTATTACCATATTTCAACAAAAGAGATGAAATCAATATTGAGAGTGGCATTTTGTTATGGGGATATCGTGTAATAATTCCATTGAATATGCGAAAATTAGTATTGGGGGAATTGCATAAAGCTCACATGGGAATAGTGAAAATGAAGGCCCTTGCAAGATCATATGTTTGGTGGCCTTCTTTGAACCATGATATAGAAGATCTATGCGAAAATTGCTCAAATTGTGTTCAGGTCAGACCAAATCCTCCCATAGTAACCTTGAATCCCTGGCCAATCGCTGATGGACCATGGGATAGGATTCATATTGATTTTTTCATGGGAAAATGCTATTTATCATAATTGATAGTTTTTCAAAATGGCCTGAAGTATTTCCTATGTCATCAACTAATTCCACAGCTTGCATTGAAAAATTGAGAGAAATTTTTGCCAGATTTGGATTGCCTAAAACTTTAGTTTCAGATAATGCAAAAAACTTTAGCTCAACGGAATTCACAGAATTTTTAAGTCTGAATGGTATCAGATTTATCAATAGCCCACCATATCATCCCCAGTCAAATGGGGCAGCAGAAAATATGGTTAAAACTATAAAAAATTATTTGAATAAAACATTTTGCACTATAAAAAAAATCGATTTCACAAAATCAATAAGTTCTTTTTTAATAAATTACAGAAATACTATGCATTGCTCTACTGGGAAGTCGCCGGCTCAAGTAATGTTCGGTCGTTCTTTGAGATTGAGACTTGATCTATTGAAACCTGAAAATATGAATAATAATAATAATAATGAGCACATAAGAGAAGCTAAAATAAACATGAAAAGAGTTGAGGGTAAACAAATTCGGTATTATAAGGGGGGAAGAAGTGTTGAATTTCTTGTAGGACAGTCAGTTAGAGCTAGAGATTATAGATTTGTGAAGGCTAGGTGGGCAGCCGGTAAGGTAATAGAAAGGATAGGTAAAGATGTGTACAAGGTAAAGATATGTGACAGTGATTTCATTTGGACCAGACATTCAAATCAAATGTTACCTTGGGATTTTGTTAGCACAAGTATGGCCAATAGAGATTCCGATGAGGAACAACCGGAAATTGTAATGCAATTGCCGAAAACGAACATAGATTCAGGTATAACATGGAACGAAAATCCTTGCAATACAATTTCTGGGAGACCTAAACGTGCAACAAGACCCCCTGATCGTTTAATATATTGATTGATCATGTTTCATTTGGTGGGGAAGAGTTGTAGTATTTTAAGTTAATATTGATTGCCTTGAAAGTTGTTATATAGGGAATAGTTGTTGTTGATAGCGACTGTCAGATTTGTCATGTAATTTTGATAAAATGAAATAAATGTAAATGTTATAACTCTGTGAAGTTATTCCAAAGACTACAGATATTATTATGCCATTTCAGATGAGGATTCAGTCTCCTTCCACCTCTTGTTCACAACAACGTTACAAAGAACGAGAAAAACTCATTGAACAGTTCTGTGCAATAACACTATTGTACAACAATTATCAGAAGGAAGAAATAAAATTAAAAGAAAACATCCCATTCTGTAAGAACTATCCAAACTCAAAATTATCTATCAAAATTATTATGGAACGTTGCAAAAACAAATGATATGTTCAGTGATATCCGCCGTCCGTATAGAACGTGCATTGAACAAAGTTTTTAGTGTTTGTGAAATCCGCCGTTTTACGTGCAAAAACCAACGCAAAAAAAAGTTTATAATTTTTTTGGGTGGAGACATTGCCTAGAGCAAGACCCTCTCCCTCCCCCTACTATTTACGCCAGTAATCAGGCTGGGTCATAGATATATATTATCATTGTTTATATAGAATATAGTTAGTCAACCTTATGGGATTATAATTGGATCAAAATGGATGCGACATGTAGATGGCGATAGTGAGCTCGCATCCAAGTCATGTCGTAACTTCAGTAATCTGGTCTCCAAGTCATGTCGTAACTCGATTGAAACAATGGGACAGCAATAAAATCAGGGTTTTTTGAAGGAATCTGCATTAAAATGACGTCAAATATTCATGTTTGTAACTAATCACGCTAGATGACACTCGCGTTTGCGTCCAACACCAATTACACAGGCATTGACTAACTCTCTTACTTCTATATAAACAATGATATTATATATACGCTGGGTGGAGTAGGGCGTAGTGGGGGGAGAGCTGGACAGGTTCATAATAGGAAGCAAGGTCCACGAGGAAAGTGTGTCGTCACCAATGTCATTCTTGTCAAAAACTGATTCCAAACAAAGAATTTTAGGTGACATTCTCTGTTGATTATTTGCTGCTTTGCTTTTTAGTTTGTGTTTAGTTGTTTGGATTTCGTTTTCTCAAGCAAAATAAGTTGAAAAAATTTAACGGAAACAATATCGGCGAGCTGATTTAAATTCGACAGAGGTTTGTTTGGAATCAGTTTTTGACAAGAATGAAATTTGTGACGTCATCACTTTCCTCGTCTATAAATACACACGAGAGAAGTTAAAAATGCATACAACCTAACTTACCTAACCTAATAAAACTTACTAAAGACAATAATCATACAATATAACGACTATTTGTTCAACATTATGCTGTATTCCATAGATAAATGCTTGAAGAGTAGGACCGTTCTTGTCTTAATAAACGGTCGGACCAGTGGTGAACAAAATATCGAAGAACTGTTGGACCGGTCACTAATCACATTCTTTTCATTCTCTTATAGGCGGATTTACCGGATTCATAATGCATAATTTAGTGCATATGTGTAATTTTAATGCATGCCTAATCCATAAAAGTTCAATACAGGGACTCGATTGAAATGATTTAACCGTTTTACAATTTATAAAGAAATCCCTGTGTTTAACTTTTATGGATAATTCAATAAAATAGCGCAGTATATGAATCCGGTAAATCTGCCTTATATATCAAATTTCAATCTGTAGTAATTTTTGTGTTAATTGATATATTTATAATGAAGATATACTCACTCATGGCCTTTTAATTTTTTTGTGGTTAAACAATGCCTTATTTCAAAGGGGCAACTGGGTAACTCATTCATAATCTCAACTTTTGACTCCGAAATGGTTTCCACATTTGGTCCTTCCATCTTTTCCATACTGTAGGGAACGCAAACCAGTTTTAAATAATGATCAACATCCTCCATTTCTACTGGGTACTTGAAGCCTTTACCGCATTCTATCCACTCATTACGATCGGTTGATTTATACCAAATGAATGTAGATGTCTTAATATCAGTGAATGCTGTGAAGAATTTTGCAGGTTGGACAATAAAGTTTGCATAAATTACAGGTGGTAACTTCAGGTCCTTGATCACAGGAGCATTCAAAGATATGACATACTTCTGATCCAACACTTCTAGTAGAACATGATCTTTAGATTCATTGAGTGAAGTTGGAAAGTTCTTCAACAGCATACTACTTTTAATATATTTTCCACTCCTTCTGAGGTACACAGGGATTTCTTTCGCATCTTTATTTTCTTTCCCATCTTCAGTTACCTTTTCTTGTAACAACTTTTGCAATTTGCTCTTTAAATGTGATATTAAATTGGAAACAGTGTCTGATTTTTGCAAAACAATATTTACTTCATTACATAGTCCAGGTTCTGGCAAGTCAGTCTTCAAAAAGAATTTCAACTCACACCGGTCCGAATGAATATTTTCTCTAAAATAGGCAATTTTGTGTTCCTGTTGGTTCATTTCCATTTCTGAATTTTTACGTGATATTTTGACAAAAAATATTCTTTATACATTAAACACTTCTCTGAAATAAACAAATTTAAGATTCCTGAATCCTGAACCTCAAAAGTAGCGGATATTTTGTGTTCAGAACCCAGAACCCACTAGCTGCTTTCCATTTAACGTAAGGAGCTCCTCAGAGCTACCCAGAGCGTATGACCCTGCGTTCCATTTAGTGGGGCTTCAAGCACCGATTGACATTCCTCTTGCCCCTCGAGCACCACCCGATTTATTGGTGCATGAAGCACAAGTAGACAAAACTCAAAACGCGTATCCACGGTTTTTTGGCGAAAAAGTCAGTGATAACGTAATTTCCGATCTCAGGGGCTTGAAGCTCTGGGGCTTAACACTCCTAAATGGAAAACGCCTACTGTTAACATGTTAACAGTGTCACAGAGTAGGGAACTATACAGTGTCAACACTGTCAGACGATAATAAAATGCACGGCACGGCACGCTCTGTGATTGGTCACTGTAATGGAGGTAAGTTTAAATGACCGACAAGAAGAAGGCAAACTGAGTTGAAAATGCTTGAATTACTCAAGGAGACTAAAAACAAGGAGGGTTTAATAAGCTCTAGCCAATCAGAAACTTGTATCATCAACGCGTCATAGTGACGTACTTTGGGTATGAGTACAGAGTCGAACTCGAACCAAGCAACAAAACTGTCAGCAGTAACTCATATACCAAGTGCTAGTCCGTCACTGTCAATAGAGAACGGCGGCCATGACATGTCTAACTACGTCATATTTCGTCACAAATGTTCTTTCATCTCTTTCTACTAGTGTCCCCATTGTCATAAGGGAATCAAACACTCCTTGTTTTTAGTCTTCTTGTGAATTACTAGCCAACCTAACCTGACCAACGTCGCGTAGACAGAATAACCATTTAAAATTCTTAGCGATTTAACGACTATTCATCAAAAATTGTTAATAACATAGCATTAGTCTAATAGACATCTTACATTAGTCGGAGCGCTTATGCCGTGCATTTTATTGTATAGTATCTACAACTATATTTTTAAGAATCACCAGAAAACCAATAGAAAACAAATTAGTCCAAAGATTTGCAAAAATACAACATAGGTATAATGCAATACAATGTAAAAATTTCATCATAAATTGTAACCTAAAAAAATTAAAAATATATAAAAGGAAACAAAAAAAACATAATCGGCAGGGAGATTCTATTTCACGACCGTCGACTATCGTACGACACGATAATAAACTCGATATGGAATGGAATCTATACCTTATTCTACTTCACGGCCGAATTTCGCTTCGGAAATCGTCGGGTTTTTGATGGAATGTAATGACATTTTGATTCAATAAGATGGAATCAAGATGAAATCTACTAGTAGACGGTATGTAGTAAATAAATAAATAAATTGATATTGTGACTTATTTGTCATGACAATGCTAAGATGTGCTTATATTGTAATCCAACTTTTTTTAAATGAGATTAATTTTTATCAAGAATGCATGAGGATTTTTCTTGAAATTGAGATGAAAAAAGTAATTATAACAAAAAAATAAAAATCTAACATTTTCAACATAAAAACAACAACATGGCTTTCTCCAACTAAAATTGTATTTTTTATATTCCTTCAGAATACAGGCCCTGTGGCCAAACTGCTGCGTTCTTCGAGAAATCTTTATTATAACATTTACCAATTTCAATTTGAAAGCGATGACCATGGGATGTTTCAATATAGAATATAGAATCGCTTAATATGTATAGCAAAAGGAAAAAAGAAGTCAATTCTGCAATGAATCCACTGATATACGAAACAACCATCAATTTTCCGCCTGGTACCAGTTATTCTGTCGAAAAACACATCATTAAAATTAAAGTAAATGTTAAAAAAAGGATAAATTGACAACTCGACTCCTCTTGAGCTATCGATTATTCTCATCGAGTTTATACGACGTAATCGAGAAACGGAATACCAATAATCGAGTCAAAATCGCCGATTCCCGACTCGATTCGTGAAATAGAATCCCGCTGCTGTATTGTTTCCATTGTTTAAATAGAAGTAAGATAGTTAGACAACCTTATGGGATTAAAATTGGATTCAAATTTGGCATCCAAGTCATGTCGTAACTTGATTGAAACAATTGGACAGCATTCCACAGGCATTGACTATCTGACTCCTATTTAAACAATGGTTTTACCATAGATATTTATTGTACAATATATATATATATATATATATATATATATATATATATATATATATATATATATATATATATATATATATATATAAGTTATTGGGTATAACCATCCTTATTTGTATTTTCCTGGGTAGGATTGTCACGCTGGTAGCTATAGCTGCCTCCGTGGCGACGTTAGTTGTTGCCTTGTAAGCACAAGGTCTTCTAACCAAAGCCACAAATGTGTGGTTGGCTTCCTGTTGTTGACTTCCTTTGTTTCTATTTTTACATCCAAGTGTTGTACATCTTCGCACTTGATTTTACCGTACTGATGAGAGCTTAACTTGAAACACGTGTCTACGGTTGCAAAACATTTTGAGGGTTATACCCAATAACTTTTCTATTTATATTTTCATATATTGCCCCTCGCTAAATCCATCCTTATATATATATATATATATATATATATATATATATATATTACGGGGCACGATATATATTATATTTCAAATCGAAAAAACTCTATTTTCACCAATATATATATATATATATATATATATTGGTGAAAATAGAGTTTTTTCGATTTGATTCCGAGAGTTCCAACCTTTGACAGCTGTTTCGTGGTCACCCACTCATCAGAAAGGATTTATGGATCTCTCGAAATCAAAACGAATCCACTCAAAAGTTAGTACCGTGAAGGCAAGACAAAAACATACGGAAGGTATCGCGGTGACGTCAAATGAGAGACTACATTGCAACATAGAGGGACCATCCATCCTCTACAAATTAATAGTGTTCAGTGTCCTTGTATAAAATCGACGTTATTTTGACATATTCGTACGCGCAATGTGAATCTGGAGTGGGGACAACTTTATTAAAATATTGCCTGCCTTAATTAGTGGACGTTTAAAGGCGAGGAATATTCCTTTATTTCCACTTCGGGTGAGATTTATAGAAATGTAATTATAATATACCAACAATAATTACATTTCTATGGTGAGATCGTGACATGATCAGTGGATATGACATGGCTCTGATTGATAAATATATGAGATATTCACAGTTTATAACAAACTAAAGAGAATATAACACTTTCACAAATCACAAGAGCCAAAGCATTATTTGGTATTCTGTGTTTCATGTTCAGTGAATCAGCTGATGTTGCTAATGTCAATGTCATTATGTTATGTCATTCGACAGTCGACATTCATTCAGTTCATAAAAATTTGAGGTTATGGCGATGTTCACGTATGTTCATCTCACCACAGCATAAGTAACAATTGTTACTTATGCTGTGATCTCACATTTTCACGTCACATTTCAATTTTAAACCATATGTATATGTATCCATGTATGAGTAGGTATATATTAACTATGATCATATCATAGTCAAGAGTCGTATGATCATATCATAGTCAAGAGTCCTATGATCATAATATGATTGTTAATGTGTTATTGATGCCATTTATAGGTATATTGAATTTCAATTATTGTTAATATAAATAGAAGCAAAAAAATCCCGTAACGACATCCACCTGTAATTATTTTGTTATGGATATCAGCTGAGTTTAAGTATGATATAATGACTATAATGTATACGCACTCTCAGACCCTATAGTTCCTACTTTTTACATCTCGGTTCATAACTCATTACGATTTTGGCACGTTATGTTCGTATTTATTACATGTGCGTAGAACAGAAACAACCAAATATTGAATAATACAACGATCGAACAATAAGCTCTTCCATCAACAAATATCCACGGCCACGGGATTTTTTTTATTCTGCTTCTGCATCACCCCATTGGACTACTGGTTCCGTAAGGACATTGCGTTGCGTTGCGCAGCAAGCCGTTCCGCGACGCGCAACCTTCCGCGTTTATGCTTTTAAACAAAAAACTCGCACACGCACTGCCAAGGTAAAATTCGTCATGCGCCAATAAGATGCAAGATTCGGTGTGCCAGTGTACAAAACTACAGAACTAAATTGATTGTTTTACGACGATAGAAATGCATCGTACACTGGCAGAGGTTTTTTGTTGAAACAAAAAATAGTTTAGTAAATGTTGTGATATTTGTGATAATGTTAGGTTAAATAGTTTTCGCGTTTTACCATTCCCGTTGTACCTGAATTTTGCTGTGTGTATTTAGATGGAGGTCTAGAAAATCCAGACTTGTCCAAGAGTTCTTGCATGTTCTCATCAGGTGAGTGCAACTTTGTATATAGGTAGGACCTCCGAGCCAGATTTTCTTTTATGTAAAGAATTTCAGAGTCGGTAACATAGCGAGTGATTATTTTTTTGCACTCAGTTTTTAAACTGCATTGCGGACTTTTTGTGAAGATGTGATTGCATTCAAAAGGCCTAAGAATTTCAAAATACCCCTTACAGCGATTTACCAAATTGGGAAACCTTAGAATACCCAAAGATAATCGAATTAGAACATGAGAGAATATTCAGAAATGTCTTTGTTTGTCAGCGAAAGGGAGAAAAGGGGAAAGGTGCCCTTTCAAAGAGGCGCATACATGCATGCGTTGGTTGCTTTTGCTATTGATTGACTCATTAACCCTTGCAAGAGAACATATACTCTAATCATCCCCCCACCCCGCGTTTCTGTCACTCTCACCTGCACAGGTACGTATAGTCTGTCCATTATTCTCCTCTCATCAATATTATATACCGGGAGCTTTCGAAATGTTTTTCTGTTTCGAATAATAAATGGGATACTGGAAGGGGAAAGAGGATACTGAAAAGACATCCAAATCGAGATAACAATGGTATTTTAGGTAGGACTTACCTACTACAATTATAATTTTTCAAATATAGGGGATGACTTTTATAATGGTGATCTGATTGATGGGTATACTGTTACATATGGAATTATCATCGTATACCTATTTGTTCAAAACAAAAGATTTTAATGATCGAAACCAGCAACAACATATTATACTTTCATTGAGTTAGAGATAATTTTTCATCAGGAAGGAAGGATATACCTACCTAGGTTTTTCACCTGTAATTGGATTGATTTCTTCTGATTTAATTAGAACTGTTTTATTGCCGACTCTCATTCCAAGGGCGTCGCAATTTTTTTTTCTTGGGGAGCGGGTGTAAAGACTTTTTGGTTTAGGTAGATAATTATTCTTGGGGGGTAATTACCCCCATTACTGCCCCATATCGACGCCCTTGTCTCATTCCATACGAACATTGAAACTTTTGACATTGAAGAATATTGCAAATTTTGTTTGTGGTCTATAGTTTTTTTTTAATTCTCATAAAAAGTCCTTTTTAATTAACTACCTACTAATATGATTGAATGAATTTCTAAATATTTACATACCATAAAAACGTTGATTTCTGTTTGGTTCCACTTTTCATGGTCGATTAAATGCAATGACAATGATGTCAAAAAGTAATAATTATATACAGGGTATTTCAGAATTCACGTGGTGTCGGGTAGGTGCATTTCTTCTTCAAGAATTTACTCCCAAGTTCTTTTACATTAATTGATTTAAGTAATATACTTCGTTCAAAAACCGAAGAAAAAATAACAGCTAGAAGAAATATGAAATTTTTGTCAAGAAGATTAGGACATGAAATTTTGGGGTTGTAAATTAAAGCAATTGGTGCAGATGTTTTTGATATTATGTTCACAATGAGCTTTTTGTTTTCGGTCACTTGACATCAGATTCAAAATCATTAATAGGACAACCGGTATATTTTAGCATTTCTATGTTCCTCCCGATAAAACGATGATTCCAACAAACTATCACACTTGTGGTCTGAAACGATTAGTTCAATATCGACAATTTTTAATAAAATATGGATGATTAATATAATTTTGCCTTGTTTTAGTCATCACAAAAAATACAGGACTGCCCAAATGTACAGGGTGACCCTCAAACTAAATAATTTGGCAATTGCTCGTTTCTTACGTCATGGGACAAAGGATATTGAAGTACCTGAATTTCTTGAAATAATTGTTTTAGACCACAAGTGTGATACTTAGTTCGTCGAAACTGTTTTATCGGGAGGAACCGAGGAAGGAACATAAAAATGCCAAAATATACAGGAGGTCCCATTGATAATTTAGAATCTGATGTCACGTGACCGAAAACAAAAAGCTAAAAGTACTAACACAATATCAAAAAAAGCTGCACCAATTGCTTTATTCAGGACGCCAAAATTACAATTCTCCGCTACTTTCGAGTTCCGAGATATTTCCAGTCCTAATCTTCGTAGTGCAACCTGTATATCAAGCTATAAAAATCGTGATATATTATATCGTGAAGCATATCATGATATATATCACTTGATATAATATACATCCTCCGAACCCTATGAAATCTAGGTCTTCTCTTTTTTTTACTAGGTTACAAGCTTTTATTTAGTTTCACCTGTCCCTGTATCGTCTGCCTGTCTATCATCAAAACTTGCAAGTTGAATTTGACCCTCTTCTAGTTGACGGATAAACTTGAAATTGGGCAGATGGTCATGGTGAGAATGCATCATGAAATTTTTGTTAGAGACAGTAATTTTATGAAAAAAGCATGAAGTCTTTATATGCGTGCGGTGTTGCCAATAACGCGAAATTTCCAGGCATATCAAAAATTCCAATAAAAAATGCACATACAGGGACATTAAAAAAGTACGCAATAAATAAAAAAATCTTTATTTGTGACTTTTCAAAAAAAAATGTTATCAACTTAGGCAGACCTTGAAACCCACATAGTCCCTAGCCTAACAATAAAAAAACGTATTTTTTCAAAATTAGCCAAATCTCAAAAGTTATATATTTCGAAAAATAAGTAAAATTTTAATGAAAATTTTCAAGGAGATCTTTGTTGGAGCTCATTAAACAATGTGAAGGTGATTTTTTTAAATATTTCGTGAAATTCTACAATACTCGATTTTTTCAATATTTTTAATTAATTTCTAATTTTGAATATCAGGAATTGACTTAAAAACTCCGCGTTTGTTTTTTAGGATGATCTCAGCATTGTAATGATTGGCAAAATTATTGAAAACTGTCGATCATTCCTTTATATTTCATGGAATTCATTCAAGAGACAATTTTGTGCAAAAACGTAAGGTTTTGTTTGCCAGGTACTTTTTTGCCAAAATACCTTCCTTAACTGACTGACTCCCATTAAAATCTCTGCCAATGAATTCAACTGTATGAAGTAATATTAGTCAAGTCAAAATATACTTTATTGTCAGAAGTTAAAAAAAACTTATGACTAAGCTTTATCAACTTAATGATAATGATAAAATTAATTATCATTATTACTTTTTATTATTAATTATTTACAGATAAATATTATTTCATATTCTGTGTCTTCAAATGTTTCATATAGCTGTCCGATTCCTCAACTCAATTATATTAAGTTATGGAATATTACGAATTCAGTTAAGGAAAATCTGAAAAAGTCATGAAATTCACCAAGAAATAGTTGGTGGCAACCATGTTTAAGCATATGATAGCTTTTATGAATACAAAAGAGTTGCAAAAAATTACGACTTTTTTTTAATAAAAAATCTGATTTTTTCGATTAAATCGTGATTTTTTTGGTTTATGCTGAATTTTTTCTTAAGTATGGAAATAATTTCATTATCACGTATTTTCATTATTTTTCTCTATTTGCCCAAAACTATTTGTTTTCTAGATTTACAGTTAAAAAATCTCCTCGGCGACACACAAAAAAACTTGTGTTGACATGAAAATTTTCTGCAGCGTGCCGCGGCTTTTCTGTCGGAACAAGAAAATTCGTTCGTCTTTATAATGTGCTGTTGACGCGAGACCGATCATTTCTTAACTTATAGTCGTCCCATACGACGAAAAGAGTTGTGCTTTGAATTGTTACAATTGTTATCTGCTACAGCTTCTCCAGCATCTGTCGAAACAGCGTTTTCGACATTTTGTACATTCCAAACTTCGAAATCGCTTGGGAACCAAAAAAACCGCTAAATTATCCTTCCTGGATAATTATTAGAATTGACTTAATGAATACATATTTTGTTTATGTTTTTTGTAGGTTAGCTTAAGGAACGTTTTCGTTCACTGTACATATTAAGTATAATATACCATTTACGTATTAGTTAATAATTTTTATTTGTTATTATTTATTCATGTAGATAATATTATAAACTATAAGCTGTTTTTTTAGTTGTAAACAACTGTTTGTGTATTCTTAAGTTTAATTTATGAATATTTACGTTGGACTGATGTTTTCACTTACATAGTGCATGTAAACACTTAGTTTCAAATAAACTATCTTCCTTTTTTTGAATTTCCTGACGAGTTTTCTGTTTCAGCGCCTTGTCTTTACATCATTTTATAATCTGATATTGATAAATCACGATTAAAATTGAAAAAATCAGTTGATTTAAATCATGATTTAAATCATTTTATTTGAATCGTCGAAACTCTGAAAACGAGGGTTGCTATTTATGTATTGAGAATTGGCAACACTGGTGCTGCTGGGCGCGATCCAACTGCGCTATCGCAAAGTTTGACATTTTTGACAGTATACGTAATCAGAACTTTTTGTAATACATACGCTATTTGTATTATTAATAGACATTTGAAAATTTTATCTCGGCCAAAAAATGGAGCTAAATCGTGAACATTTTCGTGAAATGATTTTTTACGATTTTCGACGTGGATTATCTCAACAGCAGTGTGCCTATCAACTTACTGCGATTTTTGCCGATGAAGCACCATCCAAGGCCACAGTATATCGATGGTTTAGTGAATTAAAACGTAGCCGTACTTTGCTGGCGGACGAAGTTAAAGATGGACGTCCAAAATCGGTTGTTGTGCGAGAAAACATTGATGCAGGATCGTCATGTGACATATCGCGAGATCGAGGCATCCCTGGGCATTAGTAGGACAAGTATATATAAGATATTGCATGAACATTTGGCATTCAGAAAGATTTGTTCTCGTTGGATTCCGCACAATTTGACAATCGATCAAAAAAAGACTCGTGTGTAAATTGGTGCAAGCAAATGATTTCAAAATATGTCCGCGGTGCATCAAATGCAGTTTATAACATATACACAGGTGACGAATCTTGGATTTATTGTTATGAGCCCGAAACTACAGCAGTCGACTGTATGGGTCTTTCAAAATGAACCAAATCCAACAAAAGTTGTTCGTGCTCGCAGCACTTCGAAGCAAATGGTGACCTGTTTCTTCGGTATAAACGGTCATGTAGCAACTGGCAACCGTGCCTTCAGAGCAACGTAGAACGGTAAACTCAGAATGCTACACTAAGTACTATTTGTTTGCCAGAAGTTATCAATGAAATAAGGAAAACGAACCGTCGACGAAGGATAATTCTCCATCATGACAATGCGAGCTCAAACAACCCCCTATTTGAGCACTCAAAGCGTTGAATTGATGGGTCACCCGCCGTACAGCCCTGATTTAGCACCCAATGATTTCTATTTGTTCCCCCAAGTGAAGAACAAATTACGTGGTCAACGCTTTTCGACTCCACAAGATGCTGTTTATGCATCCAAAAACCATGTTTTGGAGATACCTACTTCGGAGTGGAAAAACTGCTTTGCTAATTGGTTTAATCGAATGCAAAAATGTGTAGATTTGAAAGGAGAGTATTTTGAAAAACAATAAAGAAGTTTCTACTCCCCAATTATTGTTTTAGTTCATCATTCTGAAAACATGAATAGCAACCCTCGTACAACCCATTGTCTATTTCAAATGCGGGCAAAAAGCTAGTAAGACAATCAATCGAATTTGTTCAAATATCTCAAAATATAATCGTTATTTTCTCCCAGTGAACAATTCTAAAAAGGTCGGAGCCACTAAAATAATTATAACAATGAAATTCTCACGACGAAACAATGAACAGTTGCAATGTGCATCGAGAAAAAAAATCGAAGATAATCTCTCGTAGCGTTACAAATTGCATTATTTCGACAGAAAGTACCGTTCCAGTACTTTCACGCGAGCTGCCTCCTAGATTTCTTTGTCTCGTTTCCCCAATCTAATAAGTACGCATTTCGTATGCATAGATTCCGTTTCGAATATTTAACGAGCATATTACTGATAATTTAACGTATAGTAATTAAAACATTCTTTCGGAGAGCCGAGTCCGAGTCGTTTTTGAATGTCTTAAATGCAAAGCATAAAAGTGAAAACAAGCTCAATATGGAATTAATTGAAGCAGATGATTTCATTGTATTTGAGACTTTTTTTCCATAAAATACAGTTTTGAGACACATTTTTTATCTAGCCAATTCGTTATGAATGACATAGATATAAAGGGATTATCACATAACCCATTGTTTAGAAGTTTTCGATATTGTCTTTGGAATAGAAATCTGAAAATATGGAACAACACGAGTTGACATAAAAAAATCGATTCGAAATATCGCCAGTGGCGTAGCATTTCCGATATAACCGCATTGAAAAGTCAAATCCAAAGATTCGCTCCTCGTTTTATCGGTTATGCCAAGGAAGATGCTCAAGAGTTCTTACGATTCCTGTTAGAGGGTCTACATGAAGACGTCAATAGAGCAACGGAGGAGCCGAAACCCATAATGAGAGAGATAGACGAGAAATTAAGTAATAGTGAGAAGGCCCAAGAGTCATGGTCAAGATACTCAAGGACAGACAATTCCAAAATTGTGGATTACTTCGTTGGCCAGTTAAAATCTACTTTAAAATGTACTTATTGTGGTCATTGTTTAGTGTCCTCCGATCCTTTCTGGGATCTTTCCCTCGCAATACCACGAACAACAGGTCAACTAAGACTATCACAATGTTTGGAGTTATTCAAGAGGGAAGAAACTCTAGATGGTGACGAGAAGCCGACATGTGCGAAGTGAAAAAAGAGAAGGAAGTGTTCAAAATCGCAAAATCAATTCATAAATTCCCGGTTTTCTTCAACAGAATGATTCGGAGGGAAATTGAATATCACCATTGATTTTCCATTAGAGGGATTGGACATGAGTAATTATGCTGATGAAAAAGTAGCCTCCTGTCGCTATGGTCTATATGCATTGTCTAATCATAGTGGGACTACCTACAGCGGACACTACACAGCCTACTGTAGACATCCGTATGCGAGCACGTGGCACGAATACAATGACTCACATGTGACCCCAATTCCATCCAGATCCATCGTGAGCGGAGATGCCTATGTTCTCTTTTATGAACAGGAAAGCACTAAATCGCACCGTTCAGATCATATTTAGTTTTTTTTATGTTTCATTTCTATTTTATTATGTTTTATTGTTTATATGTTTTACTGTGGTTTTATATATTTAAATGTTATTTTATTTTTGAATTGAAATACATGAATAAAAACCGGAAGTTCCTTAGTTTTAATTTTGATTTTTTTTATTTTAACATTTTTGTAATCTTCATCATTTTGAAACAATTTTTCTCCATATACACGGTAATTCAAATTCGACCTCCACCATTGGGATCTCCTAAACTACAGTAGATACGTCGAATCTTAATTTAGGGCAAAGTTGCGTTTTTTGGTGCTTGTCAAAATACTGTTTTGAAACTTGGAGAATTCCTACTATTGCCGGAAATATCCGAAAAAAACTGAACATCGGAATTTTCGTTTTCATTTTTTTTAGCGTTATTTGACAACAGCTCAAAACCAAATACACATTTCCATTTATACTTTCTATCAGCTACCCGTTGTCATGTTCAGATTTGCTATCCGACGTTTCGTCTTCTGGCAATCATCATCAACTTTTTTGCTATGATGTAGCCATTTTGTTTTTTTACACAGAAAAATAGTGCATCCCATTCTGATTTCATTGATGTATAATGTATCATGAGTTGCTCCTCTGAAATCACAAATATTAAGAAAAACAACTTCATCTGAGATGGTGATGACTCCATCGATTAATTTTGTTTAATAAACACTAAATGTCAGACTCATCAAACATCATAAATAATAAATAATTCAGTCGAAGTGTCCTCATTCTTAGATGAAGAAAAACGAGATACGTTGAAACTTTATTATAAATTTGATGAAACAGCACAAATTTATTTTGAATTATATCCGGAAAGATAATAGCCTGATAGAATATTATTCGGAATTTTGGACAAACACTTGGCTGTACCGTGTGTTTCAAAAACCAAGAATGAAGTATGGAAGCAGAATGGAACAAAATACTAGAAATAACTTATTAGCCAAGGTAAAATAATTGTTCTTTCCATATTCGAAAAAGTATAATTATTTTTGATGCTTTTTTAGAAAAATGCAGATCCTTCAAAATCAACGCACCAAGTCTCGGCAGAACTGGATTTGCCACAGACGAGCGTTTGAAGGAAATAAAAAAAAATTGGTTTGAAATGTTATAAGATACATATTTCACAAAAATTACATACAGGTGATCCTCAGAAAAGGATGTAATTTTGTAGCTGGCTCTTGAATAGGGAAAACTCTACAAACTTCGTTAAAAATATTATTTGAACCGACGAAAGTAGTTTTTCGAAATGTGGAGCACATTTGGTGTGAAAATAATCCACGACACTTTAGAGAAGTCAGACCACAAGTTCGGTTCTGTTTGAATGTATGTGCTGTAATTCATAACGACCAAATACCGAGGGGGAAACATCTCGTTAAAATGTGTACGAGACTTAAATACTGAAAAGACTGAAAGACTCAAACCGATGACTGAAAGACTCAATCCGATGACTGAAAGACTCACACCGATGACTGAAGCGAAGATTTAACACTGAGAAAATTCACTCAAATGAATCAAAATATCTAGTTGTTCGAGATTTAAAGGAGCTGTTTCCCCCTCGCCAAATACTTGGACCTCATTTCTTCTCTAATACTTTGAATGGGGAAACCTATCTTCGGTTCTTAAGAAACGAATTCGAAGAATAAATGGATACGTTTCCCCTTGTTAATTATAACAGCTGCTGGTTTCATCTTGACGGGGCTCCTCCACACAATAAAAGACCAGTTTGCGAATATTTAGACCATAGATTTCCTAATAGGTGGTTAGGGGACCAGTGAGGTGGCCGGCAAGGTCATCTGACCTTACAGTTTCGGATACTTTCTTTTGGGGCACTTTAAAAAACAGAATCTATGGAGAGCAAGAATATGGCACAGTGGATGAACTCAGAGAAAAAATCATCACGCAATTTGGACCTATTAGAAGAAGGGATATTGTTAGGGCTGTTCTTAATTTGAGACGACTAGCACGCTTATGTAATCAAGAGGAAGACCATCATTTCGAACACTTGTTGACTTTTTGTGCATATTTCACAAGCTTATGATTTCATTCTTGGTTTTTGAAACGCACCGTACTCAGCCAAGTGTTTGTAGAAAATTCCGAATAATGTTCTATACGGCTGTTGTCTTTCCGGATATAATTCAAAATAAATTTGTGCAGTTTTCGAACTATTCATATCAAATTTATAATAAAGTTTCAACATATCTCGTTTTTCTTCATGTGCGAATGAAGTAATTTCGACTGAATTATTTATTATTTTTGATGTTTGATAAGTTCTGACAGCTAGTGTTTATTAATAGTTATTTATGTATCAAGGGCGTAAAGTAGGCGTTTATGGCCTGCGGCGTGGATGATGGCCCGATGGCGTTAGCCGAGGGCCATCACACGCCGAAGGCCTTAAACGCATTTTACGCACGTGATACATACAAAATTTTATGCACTAGCGGTTTTATAGCGCGAATCACAAATACTGACTTGAATTGCAATGGTCTAGACGTTTCATAAGTTATGCATACAATAATTAAGGGTAACATAATATGAGGAATGTGAAACTATAGTAGCTGAGTGCTATATTGGAGAATCTATTTCAAATAAATAGATCATCACCGAAAAAATTGCCAACGATTATGAACAAATGTTAGAAAGAGTATTGCTCTATTGAACTGAAATGATTCTAATTCGTGTTAGGAATTGCATGAAATGATGTGTGAGTATAGACAATTTGAGAATTTTGTCTACTTTACGGCCCGCCGGGCCATAATGCTCCCACGGGCGGTAAAGTGCCACTTTACGCCCGGCGAACCAGGCGGTAAAGTGTACTTTACCGCCCGCTAGTGCATAAACAAAATTATTCGATGCAAATTTTCACTTTCAGATTTTTTGTCTCAAGTTATATAGGGTCTTTTACTATATCTATCAGATGTAGTTCAATGTCCAGCGTGGCTTTAGCCGGTGACAGGGAAGTAGTTGTTTTCTGTTAGATATTACATATTATATTATAGTAGGTTTTTTTCCGTTTCCAGAGGAGTCATATATTGGTTCAATTTTCAATTGAGAATGTATCTCTTTACAATTTTCGATGGAGTTATGACCATCTCAGATGAAGTTGTTTTTTTTTTAATATTTGTGGTTTCAGAAGAGCAACTCATGATAAATTGTACATCAATGAAATCAGAATGAGAAGCACTATTTTTCTGTGCAAAAAAACAATATGGCGCCCATGATAGAAAAAAAAGTTGATGATGATTGCCAGAAGACGAAACGTCGGTTAGTAAATCTGAACATGACAACGGGTAGCTGAAAAAAAGTATCAAGGGAAATGTGTTTTTCTGTTGGGCTATGTTGTTGAATAACGCTAGAAGAAAATGAAAACGAAAATTGCGATTTTCAGTTTTTTCCGGATATTTCCGGCAATACTCGGAATTTTCCAAGTTTCAAAACAGTATTGTGTTAAGCACCAAAATACGCAACTTTGTCCTTATTTAAACTTCGACGGATCTCTTGGTAGTTTAGGAGATCCCAATGGTGGGGATCGAATTTGATTTACCCTGTATACTTTTCAGCACTGAATTTTTCAAATTTCCACTAGAGTTAATATAAATGATGAACTTCGAAGTGATATATCAATTGTACCAGCGCCAGGTTTTCGAGTAATAAGGGCTTCTTAGTGTAACTTTCAATAGGCGACGATCCTTGGTAGTTAATCTCAGTTACGAAAAAAACGAAATTGACAGTATTATAAGACGAAATAGGACCTCGCACCGTTTCAATGGGAAACTGGCTTTCGGAAAATTTGCTCGAGTTTTCTACATGGTGTAGAACCCGTGATGCTAATCAAGTGTCTCCATTGCGGCAAAGATCTAAACTCAACGGTTAAGATTATACAGGGTGCTGAAGTTAACTTTTCTAATATTTCAAATGGCTATTGTGTTGACAATTTTTCGATTCTATGAAACGAATCAACCATGCATCGAGTATTCATATGGCCAATACACATCCACTATGGAGTATAATAATTCCTGCACATACCCACGATATACAGGGTGAGTACAAAGCTAGCAAGTTTTTTAGTGGTTTCAAAAAAATTTAAAGTTGGAATTTTATTGTCCACCAAAAAATTTGCTAGTATCGGCCATATGAATAATCCATGCATAGTTGAATTGGTTTATAGGTATATTCGAAAAAGGTCTTTACAATAAATGGCCATTTGAAATTTTAGAAAAGTTAACTTCAGGACCCTGTATGTCCAAACCGTTGAATTTAGACATATGGCGCAATGGAAAAATTTGATAAGCATCACGAGTTCTACAATACACTGCGACATTTTTAGCCTCCCCCCCATTGGTAACTTTTGAACGTTTTGACATAAAAACATGAAACAGAAACCCATACTAGTTTTTCAAATGAAAGACATTGCGATTGCCCGATGAGGGGCGCAGAGGGCAGATCAATTTAAAAATTTCAAATGGCACGGGGGTCGTATTACACATCGTTGAAAAGGGAATTCAATTCTCTTTTCAACCATATAAAATTTTTCAAATTTCGTACATACGTATTTTCACAATTTTGACTTTACCTTTCGAAATTTTCAAGTTGATATGCCCCCTCTGCGCCATCTGTCGAGTAATTGCAATGTATCTTCTTTCAAAAAGTAGTATCGGTAATACATACATCCACATAAAAACTATACTAAGCCTATCTCTATCGCAATAGTTATACTAGAGAGAAACAGTGCCAGTCGTTGAGATGTTGTTGAAGAATTTGAAATATTAGAAACCCATAACAGAGAGTGAAAAAAATGTTGCTTTAAAAGCTGTTGAAGAATAATATCCAAATAGTGGTTTACTACCCCTCATTCAAGTTTCTTGCCAGATCAGAACCTTTCAATGATTTCTGTTCCATGATGATATTCCTCAGAATGTAAAACACGTAGATTAGTGGAAGACGCATCAAAATATACCCATTATTCAAAAAGAGTTCTTTATAATAATTAAAGACAATTATTTTGTGCCTCTGCTGCTTCCGCATCAGTCGGGCGAATTTTTTCAAAATTTGTTTTATTCAGCAAGTTTACTGCAGTTTTTTTTGCACGATGACTGCAATTGACGAAATAAACATTTTTGGTTTTAATTTTTTGATATAATGAATCATTATTTAAACGTTTTAATTTGTTACGAACACACTTTTACTGTAAATTTCTGTTCAATTGACGAACTACGAACCAGTTTAGGAGTTTCTCATCTGAACAGAATTCCTAAGTGAAATTTCCTACTCTACGTACCTAAATACTCTGACACCTGTTCAGTTTCTGAGCCTGAAGCTGTTGGAACATTTCGTGAAAACACGAAATTTATATAAATCATTTTACTCATTAACAAGGGAGTGTATGCAAATTGTGGCCTGCAGCAACTCGTTGTTTGACACTCGGAAGCGAAACAACTTTGAGATGTTTCTGCTAAAAGGGTTTTCGAACGATCTCATCGATTCATTCATAAAACAAGTTGCCGTGAGCATTGCTTCATAGGAACTCACGCCTTTTCATCATCCTACCCTAAACTAAAGGTCCTTGCTAAAACGTTTTGGAAAAGTAATCTATATGGGAATTGAAAGACAACCTGAAATTAGAAACTCTTAAACAACTTGCAGGCATATTCAAACACCTATATAACAAGTTTCAGCCCAATAATCTCATATAGGGTGTTAGTTATATGATGACAAATTTCCAAATTCATACTTTTCTGACTGACCCTGTATAAAAGTCTACGAAATTTATTGAAAAGACGAAATAGCCATTAAATGAATGAATATTTCGCATACTCAGGTTCGAAGTTGTAATCGTTTCATGGCGTTATCTCTAGTTCAACCAAAATAACAAATCAAAAGTTGAAAACGTGTATATAATATCAGAACAATAACCAACAATTGAAATAAATGGAACAGTTTACTCAGATATTGGTGTTTTCAATGTATCCCCCCTTCACGCTCTATACATTTTTCATAACGCCGTCTCAAATTTTGGCGGGTCTTCCTCAATTGGTCTGGTGTTACTTCACCTTTAATTCGTTCAAGTTTTGTGGTCTGTTTTTATAAACACTTTCTTTAAAATGTCCCCACCGTCAGTCCGGACGGCCAGTTCGTTTTATTACGTTAAGCCGTTTTCACATAAACTGCGTACAGTCAGGATCCTGACCGGTAAACAGTGTTGCCAATGTAAGATGTCAGAATTACTTTCAGCTGCTGTAACCCTCACATTTAAGCGCCCTTATTTGAAATTCTTCACAAAATCCTCACGTTGATGAAATTATTTGTCATTATATTGTTAATAAAATCATTGTATAAAATAGATACAGTTTAATAAATAAAACATGATTTTTATGCATTTTAGTACCTATAAAAACAAAAAATAACGCTTTAATTCAAAAATAAATAAAATGATAACATAAATAAAAAAACATGTTAAAGTGAAAATAAACAAATAATTCTTGCAATATCACAAAAAACCACATTGCTAAAGGCAATGAATAATAAATAACTATGAACACATTTCCAAACATCCAATCAACGTTCAAAGTGTCAACTGTCAAACGTCAAACCATTAAACGTGTCTTCGTTGTTCGGGCAACTTTAAAATTTATCGCTAGAGGCGAGCGTGTCTCCAATTGATGTTGCCTTTTGCCCAATTATTTGAAATGAATTAATTCAATGCTATCAAGTGTACTTGTTTGATAAAATATTGTTGATCCTCACATAATCCTCTCATTGCATCAAACCCTCACAAATTACCCGCTGCGGTGTAAAACCCTTACAATGTGAGGAATTCGTCATATATCGGCAACACTGCCGGTAACCATTCGTATTGTCAGTCCGGAGTCCGGACCGGACGATACGGACTGACGGTCAGTCACATATGGAACAAACGGTTGTTAATGTTAGGCAGTTGTTCTACAGAAATGTGAATATTCGTCAACACTTGAATAAAAACAAAGTTAGTCGTACTCACCCATGACTATAATACTGGAAAAAAAATCAATTTCCCCACCCAATTGTATCTAAGACGACAATAGGGCTACAGAGTTTCAACTATCTAGACTCCCAAACTTGTTAACACTCTACCTTCCACTATTCAAACTGAAAAATATACCAGTCTATTAAAAACAAAGTGAGTATATAAAATGTGTCTCACGGACGAATATGCATGAATTGATTAACTGAAATATAATCCAAATAGTCCATAAAATCAGACGGCACAACAATATTTTAACATTGAAACTTAAAATATTTTACAATTTTTTATTTTTCTTCACTTACAAGGTAAACCATCCAATAATTGACACCTTTAAAACAAAAAATTAATTAAAACAGATTTTTTTATTACAGGCTAAAAAAAAGTCGTAATTTTGTTCTGTTTATTTCAGATGATGCCTTAACTTTTCCTTTTTCAATTCTACTAATAGATACATACAGCTGTGACTCATAAACTTATATTTGTAAAAAAATTAAAGTATTGGTCGTTTTTTGTACGTTATTGTCAGAACAAGTTTCGAGGTTACCCAGTAATTGACACCCAGTGTTTGCCAGTATAAAAATATATTCATTTCAATACTTATACATAAATGAAAATATGAATTCAACTTGGAAAAATAAACAAATGATTGATATTAATACTTAAAATTTTCCTAAGTGAGCAAGAATATAATGAAAAAGTAATTCGGAATTGAGATTCGGTCATAAAAATGAGGAGAATCTATTCACGCTCTCGAAGACGTCCACGGGTTTTGGAAATTGATATTTCATCCTTATGTCTCCAATCACCAGAATTTCAGGTGATGGTAATTTTCCCATTACCGCCGACATTTCCACCAGCGACACATCACTTTCACCTACTATAAAACATCTTTTTCAGGATAGGTTGCTTTCATAGACATAACTTCTATTTCTTCAGATATAGTCACATAATCCAAACTGTCGCCACTATCATTCTTCTTCATCCGAACTTTCGGAGACATTTTTTCGGTATCTTTCTTTCATTTCCATCCTGTTCTGCTCTAATTATTATATCTCGGATACTTTCTTGTGTTAGATCTTTCCCTATTTTGAAAAGAGACGTGTCTTCAAGTGTTCCATCCTATTTGTCTTTATTCAGATCTTTTTTTTAATATCACTTTATTCTCACTAATTCTGTTTTCCAATTCTGTCAATAGGCCAATGGCTTTTACATTTTCCGGTTTTTGTTTATTTTCTAGATTCGGTTTGTAATTCGGTTTTTAAATAATTTTTGGGGCTATGCATGAAAAGTGTTCAACCCAATTATTGACCAGTAATTGACGTACTGTCAATAACTGGACATTGTAGGTTTCAGAAAATGAAAATCATACATTCAAAACCATTTTTTGACGGAGATCTACAAGCAACTCATAACCCAAAAAAACATTGTTGTTCTAGTGTTCGACACATATGTCAATGACTGGTTCAACATAATTTTTTGTTTACCAGTTATTGACACTTGCGTTTTTCTCGGAAAAAACATGTATTGGTTATGTTAGATTTGATATTTCTCCCCATCAGAGCATACTGATTGGGTAGAAAATGAAATAGAAAATGTATAGATCATACGAAATAAAGGTTATAATGAATATTTTTTCATATCTTTACTTTAAGAATATCTCAAACAATGTGCAAACTTTTAATGGAATTATGCACCTGTTAAATTCATTCACATGCTCTGATGGAATGACGGCTAATAACTGCACAAAATTTGGTGAATAGTTGCCACATACATCAAAGAATACAACTATTTGCAGAACATTTACTTTCGATTAAAACTTTTCTTATTTTAGAAGAATGAATTTGAAAGTGTCCATGACTGGCTAGGTGTCAAAGCTTGGGTGGTTTCCTTAACTCTTTACAATTTTTTACAAATTCTACAACATACAATTTTATTTCACAACTGTGGATAATTTTTAATATTTTACAAATTTTAACTTATCATCTGTATAGTTTGTTAGCCCTTCATAGGCATGTCTGAAATTTAAGATTTTCTTTAATTTTCGACACTTATAAATCCATTTCTTTTAAATGCTAATCAGGAATTTTTTAAGCACGCCCATTCATTGAAATACATATCATTAAAAAACTTCAAATTTTTGTTTCCTATTGCTATTTTTTATGAAGATAATCTCTATGCTATACATTTATTTGTACTGAATCATTGAAATTCGTCTCAATTGGCTATGACAATTTTCCTACAAAATACTAGAAATGAGTTTATTGGTGTTGAAAAGTAAAGAAAAACTAAAATTGGGAAAATAGTTAGTTTGCAAACCAATAAGTGTGTCAAAATTTTGACACCAAATTATTGTTGATTACATGTTTTAATTTACAGCACACTTTCATAGAAATGTTCTTTTACGAGGGGAATACAAAAAGTATATTTTTTTATTAAATCTGAATTATATCAGTAGTTTGTTGATTGGAAGTATGATTGTGATATATAGTTGGAAAGTTAATTCAATACTGAATCGTACTTTTCAAAAAGAATTATACTTTCTATTCGAAGCAAAAAAAAAAAGAATGCGCTTCCGGTCAAACCGGAAGTGTCATATTTGATTGATCTTTCACTTGCAAAATTGTACATTTATGATATCAAATTGATGTACCAAATTTGAAATATCCATAGAAAATAGCAACGAAAATACAAGTGGGTAAATTGATCCCGGGTCTCTCTGTATATTAAATAATATTTTAAATGATTGAGATATTTTTATCAGATCTCAGGAAAATATTTCAATTATTTCTAAAACACTAGTATTCAGTATATTGATTCCGTAATCATCTAGGAGTGGTTAATATTTCAAAGGAAAGTGGCTTCGACAACCAGTCAAATAATTCAAACGCTTCGGAAATAATTAATGAAAAATTGATTGATCAATTCAACCCTCGGCTAACTAAATCCTATAAATATTAGAAATTTTTATCGACAAGATTCCAACAGAAAAACGTGAAACTCTCTGCGACCGTACCACCAAACTCCCGGCAAGGCTCCTACAAGAACAACTTTGCAGGTGTTGTCTATAGTCTAAAGCCCGCAACACTAGACCAAGAGAGATGAAACTTTTCAGTTTGGTACATTTCACTCGTTTCCTAATTGCTTGGAGAATCGTTTTGGATTGTGCCAAAATGATTTCTAAATGCTTAAAATAAAAAAAAGTAACAGACAAGGACCAGGTGGAAAATGTTGAGGTTCCAACTTTAAGGAAAAAAAAATACACGAAATCACTCAAAATGGTGAAAGGGGGATGCAGTTTAGGGGTTGAAAACGTTTTTTTGTCGATTTGCGGCGAAACGTAACCATCTATGGAAAAATGTTCAATGGAAAAGTTGTAGATAATAAAAAAATTGAAAACTTTTGTATTGAATTATTTTTGACATAACCTCAAATTACCGTCAAAATGACGGAAAATTGATTTTTAGGTATTAGGCTGGTGCCAAAACGATTTCTAAGCACTTAAAATAAGAAAAACGTAACAAGCAAGGACCAGGTGGAGAATATTGTTGGGTTTCCAACTTTAGGGAATAAATATTTAAACACGATAACACTCATAATGGTGAAATGGGGATGCAGTTTAGGGGTTGAAAACGTTTTTTGCGATTTGTGGCGAAACGTAACCTCCTAGCGAAATATGATAAAAAAGTTGTAGATAATAAAAAAATCTAAAACTTCTTTAATCAACACTTTTTGACATAACCTCACATTAACCGTCAAAATGGCAAAAAAACGATTCTTCAGTATTTTTTTCTCGCGAATAAATTAAATGATTCAGTTCAGATGAAAGTTTGTAGATGAATGTCTTTTTTGTGTAGAACAATCATGATTTTTTCGCAAATGAGAAGACTTCTAGTTTTCGAGTTATTTACATATTTCGAAAAAAATACACTAACACATCTTTCACTAAATACATCTTCCACGAACATTTGTCTTGATATTTTTTTGTATTTCGTAGGTCTATAGGTGACCATTTCAATTGTTGATATGTCTACTTCAAAATGGTTTATGTAAATAGGTGGTTCATTGGTTGTTAAACTGCTTAAAATTGAGGAAAAATCTCTCTGAATTTTGATTTTCCCAATATTTTCGACTTTCTTCATTATTTTTATAACAAAAAGTAGTTTATATTGAATTATTCATAACGAAATACACATAATTACACTAAAAAATTTATTTAATCCTATCAATTTTATTCTTATCTACAACTATTGAAAATCATTGAAAATATTGAGAAAATCATAATTCAGAGAGACTTCAACGATTAAAATGATTACTTATACACCTTTGACATCAAAAAAACACCAGAACAATTGTTCGTGGAAAATAAGGACATTTTTTTCGAAAAATGTACCTAAATCGAAATCTAGTCGTCTTATGAATTGCGAAAAAATCATGATTATTCGACATCAAGAAATATATATTTCTACAAATTTTCATTTAAATTAAATCATTTATACGCGAGAAAAAAATTAAATACTGAAAAATCTGTTTTTCGCCATTTTGATAGTTAATTTGAGGTCATGTCGAGAAGTGTTGATCATAAACGTTTTTGATTTTTTTATCTACAACTTTTACACTGAACATTTTTCGATAAGAGGTCACGTTTCGCCGCAAATCGCAAAAAAACCGTTTACAACCCCTAACTGCATCCCCTTTTGTTTGACGACCAAGCAATGAGGAAACGAGTGATATGGATCAAACTGAAGAGTTTGATCAGGGCTTTTCCACTACTAGGAACATGCTTTGGCCATAATAAAAATTTTAATGATTTTTCACTATCCACTCAATTTATCCTAAAAAGGAATGTTCATTTCGAGCGATAAAGGAAGGAAAGTCCTAGGACATCCTGTATATTCAAGTAACGTCAATACTATATTCGATATCGGAGGAGAACCTTGACAAAATATAATACATTTTCCAAGAGTTCTCTGTTCGTTC
The DNA here is from genome assembly GCA_944452925.2 of Chrysolina oricalcia. Lineage (NCBI taxonomy): Eukaryota > Metazoa > Arthropoda > Insecta > Coleoptera > Chrysomelidae > Chrysolina > Chrysolina oricalcia. The sequence goes on from OX101808.2 coordinate 32,598,244, forward strand.
CGTTTCGGGCACGCTGAAATTAATAATTAGGGATTCGGAGTTGAGGGGAGGGTAATATTCGAATCGAAAGTGACATGGCATTGGGCGTTTAAATAAAATATCAGCCAGAAAACGGTATCGAACGAACGGAAAGGCCTTAATGACATGTGACATTGCTACAGGTTCTCCTCCGGAGCGCCATGACAACCTGCGACCCGTTTCACGGCACGGCAGAATCGGGTTGGGTTGCGAGGAATTTTCGGATGCCACGAAATCGAGAAGTTTCATTTATTTTGAGTGTGGCTGGAAGTTTTTAGTTGGGTAGTGATTCACGGACAATGAAGTAGATAATAGAATTTAGTTTTCTCCTCGATCGTCACAGAATTTGCCAATGAAATCAAATTTGATAACAGAAGAAATATTCTACAACTCTTCTGTTCTTATGCAATCTGAGTGTATTCCATTAAGGCCAAGCTGTAGATAAAAATAAGAGGCTTTTTTCACACAAAATAAAAGACGCAAACGGCCTATACTACTTTTTATAAGATAGTTCGTAAATAAAAAACCCGGTTTTCGCCCCAGCAAAATCGCAATGTGGAATTTTTTACACAAGAAGTAGTGAAAAAAATTACAACTTTTTTTGTTTTTTTTTTTGGAAATATCTCAAATATTATTTGAGGAATCGTTTTACAGTCAAAGAAACTTTTGTAGAAATTTATAAAACCTACAAAATGGTGTTTTATACGTCCAGATCGGCATTTTTCACTAAGAAAATCCGGGAAAACCTCGAAAAAGAGACAGTTTTTAAAAAATTCAACATTTGTATAAATCTGAAGGTAGAAGAATAATATTGCGGAAACTGATAGATAATAACATGTGGTTCAACAGTGCGCAAGATGGTTTCTGTCCGATTTGTAGTTTTAGCACAATCGCGTTATAAACTATTTAAATTTTTCTAAAAGCGCCGATTTAAGGGAAATCATCTTATTCAAATTCTGAAAACGGCATATGGAAGTAGAAATCAATATCTATAATTTATATATTTGGGATTTTTACTTGAGAGGTGGGAAATGTGTTGAAAATGTCACTGGAAGTTACTCTGAATGCTTCAAAGTGCACACGAAGTCGCTCGTATTAACTCCAGTTCGACGTCGGGTGACTTCGGACCATAGAAATCATAATATATAAAGTATATATAATAAATATGGATGTATTCTCGACCGTACTTTATAAACTAATTTAGGGAATTCTCGGGTTTGCGGTCTGTTTACCAGTAATACTCATTTATTCTATACTCAATATTTCGCTAATCTTTATTAGCTTCTTCAGGAGAGATAGCTACAGAAAATTTAAAAAAAAATTAGACAAATTACAAAACGGAAAAGATAAATCTACTTACAATCACAGAGTTGGTAGTGATATCATGTTCATGTTCATGGGATATTCCCCAACTTAGTTTATAAAGTACGGTCGAGAATACATCCATATTTAATATGTGATGGGTTTTTATCAAACAATCAACAACACCTATGGAACACAAGCTACAAGATTATTGAAGGAATGGGCCAAATCAAATCGGAAATTAGCCAGCTACGTCAACAGACGAATCTTTCTACTACGTTGCAGAAAATCAGGAATTATTCCCAGACACATTCATGATGGAAGAACAAACATTCAAAATCTCTTAATAACAGGTAACCACATATCAATCACCAATAACATCGACAACTTCATCATCAAACTCACAAGAAAAACACTTTCTTTAGAAATTAAAATAACTTGCAACACCATTTCAAGGATCAACAAAAACATGAAATGAAACTTAAATTGAATAGATTACTTCCCAACAACATAATTAATGAATTCTCTCAAAAACAACAAAAAACTTATGAATATTACCATCACAAAATCAAAGAGAATAACATTAAGAAACTAGAACAATTAACCATATCATCAAGCAACCTTCACAACGAAATTCCAATTTGCAACACAAATTGGTTTAAAAACATTTCTAACTTAGATATTCCCAAAGACATAACATATTTCCTTTCTCTCGGACCTAAATTTGCAATTCCAGACACTAGTCGCACCCTAAGTCTGAGACATTTATTAGCAGATGTAGAGAACATCATTGATTATGTACCAACCAATTCGAAAGACATACTGAGAGCCAGAGCCACCAATGTCGTTATTAATTTCTTACATAACTCACATAGCAATAAGCCTACTTATGCCAACAAAATTTTCAATAAAACAAGACACTTTCTTAAATAACATCCAGATCTCTATATTCTTCAGTCAGACAAAGGTAACTGTACTGTTGCAATGGACAGAATGGAATACATATAAACAAATAACAAATCAAAATAAACATAACAATATAATAAAAAAATTGAAAAATAACAAGGAAATTACCGAACTTGATGCCAAGCACCTCACAATATATATTTCAGCGTTTCCCAAACTATATTGTTTACCAAAAATACACAAACCAAACATACCATTACGTCCAATAGTAAGTTCCATCAACGCTACCACTTACAATACCTCAAATTATTTGGCTAATATCCTAAAATCCGCTTTTGAAGAAAACTCTGAATACAATATAAAGGATACTTTTACCTTCGTTAATGAAATCTCAAACTTTATATTACCAAAAAACTACGTACTCATTTCTTTAGACGTTGTATCCTTATTTACAAATATTCCGTTAGAACTGACAGTCATGATCCTGGAACAGAAATGGCACGAAATCAAAAAACACACCAACATCTTAAAAAACAGCTTTATGAATCTCATCAACTTCATTTTTGAAAATACATATTACAGCTTTGAGAAAAAATTCTATAAACAGATTTTTGGAACTCCAATGGGTCCACCAATCAGTCCAATTTTAGCACAGATAGTCCTAGACCACCTACTCGATACTGTGATCCCAAAATTACCTTTCAAATTTCCATTTTTATATAAATACGTTGATGATATTATTTGTGCAGTTCCGGTTCACAGTGTAAAAATAACATTGGACACGTTTAATTCATTTAATAATCATTTACAATTTACAATAGAACAAGAAAAAGACAACAGCGTCCCTTTCCTAGACACCAGACTGATACGAACTGATAACAATCAGATAATATTAGACTGGTATCAAAAGGAAACCGCATCCGGTAGATTCATCAATTTTACATCCAATCACCCCACAAATCAAAAATACAATACTGTTATTGCCATGAAAAATATAATCACTCATATTTGTCATGAAACCCTTTTGACAAAGAACCTGAGTAAACTATTTGACATCTTCACTAACAATGGCTACCCTAAACACATCCTGAAGAAGCTTATACAGGGTGTCCGGTAAACCTTGTACAATATTGAAACTGGTGATAGACCAGGTCATGACTGTTCAGAACACCGTTTTCGAGATTTGTAATTTCTGGAAAATCACTACCTCACCTTGGATTTTTGAGTGCCGTGTCTACAAATTGAGACCAATTCAAATATCTTTGCTGCTGAAGATTACTGATGAGTGATGCTTTCAGACGTACAAAACAGTTTTTCAGAAAACGATACAATTTTTCAAGAAATGGGTGTAAAATGCCAGATTTGAGTTTCACTAATTTTTTTAACAACAGTTTGACATTATTGTTTGAAAAAACATAACCAAGTGGAAGTGGATATTCATTAAAAAAGAATGCCCATTTTGTCCAGACTCTACCATGGTATTAAACATACGATAATTATTTTTGAAAGGAGTAGAGTTTTGATTATATTATAGTGTGATATTATTCTGAGCTAAAATCAACTCCATTAGACTTTGTCGGTAATGTCTTTTAATTTTATCCTATCAAGATTAAATGATTACATAATTATGAGTAATAACGAATCAACTGCTTAAAAGCATTCAATGAGATGTAAAGAAGTAAATACTAATTCAATGTTTTTTTGAATCAACATACATGATAAACCACAATAACGATTATTCAACATCGCACTGAACAATATTACAAAAATGTTATTTTCCATCCACTCGTACGCAGAGACGACATCTTTTCAAGAAGAACCTTTTAAAATTGTTATAGCCCCCAAATCAGCGATTCTCTGAGATGAAATGATTAAATAATTATGAGAAATAACGAATCAACTGCTTAAAAGCATTCAATGAGATGTAAAGAAGTAAATACTAATTCAATGTTTTTTTGAATCAACATACACGATAAACCACAATAACGATTATTCAACATCGCACTGAACAATATTACAAAAATGTTATTTTCCATCCACTCGTACGCAGAGACATCTTTTCAAGAAGAACCTTTTAAAATTGTTATAGCCCCCAAATCAGTGATTCTCTGAACGGCATTGTGCAATCGGATATCGTTCTGCATAAAGCGCTGCTGCAGCAGTAGCACTACCTCCACATTCACCATGAATGTAGTGCATATTCTCGGGGAGTATAACGTGTGTACGGCATGACAAAGAAATAAATACTACTGAATGACGCAATCGGAATAATTTCAAAAAACTACCACAAGTTGTTCAAACATAATGTGACAGCCAACTACTAGAATTTTTCAATTCTATTAACAGAAGATCCGTTCATGCACAATGCTGTAATTTATTTTTTCATTAGGAAACTATTACTTCTACGGGCACAACACAGGGGTTAGAAAAGTTTTTAATTTTCGACAAGGATTCACGTCCTAAAAAAATTTGCACTTATTTGGTTACACCCTGTATAAGTATCTGTCGGTCTCTGAAACTTCGTTGGAATCTGGATGTTGTACAATTGCGACATTTATCGCAAAAATTCGTTTTAATCGGTGCCATATCGGATAATCGACATTTCATTTCGTTAATTTTATAGGCAATTAATAATAATAAATTTTTATTTACAGAAATATAAAAATACAATGATACATGGGCTTAAGTTAATGTTGCAAATAAACGAAAAATCGCAGAATCAAAAAATGCTTGTTTGTGATTTGATATATCAATCAATATTATAGTATAAATTAAACTTACGAAATATAATTCACAAAAATACAATGGTGCATAGGCGAATTTAAAAATAATCGAAATATAGAACAAAATAAAAAGTGGTTATGACTGCATACTAAACTACATGAAAAGTTAATTTTATTGGCATACTATTCAATTCTACCAAGCAGCCTATTCTTTATTATTAATAATCATTTCCGCATTTTATCTTGATAAAATCGAAATAAAATAATTTTTGGGCGTGAGTTGATGGAAGCCTAGAATAAAACTACGCCTAATGCAATGGAAATCACTTCCTCCAAAAATAATTATAGTTTGTTTAATACTATGGTAGAGTCTGGACAAAATGAGCATTCTTTTGAAATGAATGTCCACTTCCAATTAGTTATATTTCATTCAGACAATAATGTCAAACTTTTTTTAAAAAAATTGATGAAACTCAAATCTGTCATTTTACCCTCATTTCTTGAAAAAATATTTCACTTTCTGAAAAACTGTTCTGTACGTCTGAAAGCATCACTCATCAGTAATCTTCAGAAGCAAAGGTATTTGAATTTGTCTCAATTTGTATACATGGCACTCAAAAATCCAAGGTGAGCGATTTTCCAGAAATTCTTAAAATGCCCATTATCTCGAAAACGGTGATATTTTTACTGAGGTGAAATTCCGATATTCAGTCATGACCTGGTCTATCGCCAGTTTCAATATTGTACAAGGTTTACCGGACACCCTGTATATAATTCCAATTTCTATGACGGTCCCACTGAAGATTGCAACATACAGTTTAAATACAAATCAATTCCTTTTGTTGACAAATTATCCTACCAAATCACAAATATTTTCAAAACCTTTCCACAATTAAAAATTACCAAATACAATACCACAAAAATTTCAAATCTTTTTTCAAAAGTCAAAGATAAAACACCTATCCCACTCAACACTAATGTCATTTATGAAATTCCATGTGCAGGATGTGACGAATGTTATGTAGGACAAACTTCGCAATGGCTTAAACAGAGAATAGCTCTGCACAAAAGTGATGCTCGTTTAGGAAGAACTCGTGTGCAGCAGTTGACCACTCACAAAAAACCGGACACCAATTTGATTACTCAAATGTTAAAATTTTAAACAGAGTCGATAATAATAAAACCAGGTTGTTCCTTGAAATGTATCACATCAATAAAAAAACAAACACCGTGAATTATAAAACAGATACAGGTCAACTAAGTAACATTTATTGCAATATTTTGAATTCTATTTGATATGTTTTTCTTTATGATGAACGATGAACAATTCCAAAACATTTTGTACCGATAGACTGATAGACATGTGATTACATCAATGATATCATTTCAACATTGTTTTCCTTCATTCATTGTTTGGGGAAATTGCAAAAAAAAAATCAAAAATCAAACAGCCATGAATTTTAAATCCTTAACTCATCTAGTTTATTTATGTCACGACGTCACGACGGACATCACGACGGATGTCACGATGGCATTATAGGTTCTCCATTCAGTTAGTTTTTTGCAATATCCCATGAACAAGAAGATGATATCACTACCAACTCTGTGATTGTAAGTATATTTATCTTTTCCGTTTTGTAATTTGTCTAATTTTTTTTAAATTTTCTTTAGCTATCTCTCCTGAAGAAGCTAATAAAGATTAGCGAAATATTGGTAAACAGACCGCAAACCCGAGAATTCCCCAACTTAGTATATATAATATATATCTATGCTTCGGACGCACTTTGAAGCGTTTTGATCAACTTTCAGTGACATTTTCAACACATTTCCCACCTCTCAGGGGAAAATCCAAAATATACAAATTGTGGATATTTTTTTTTATTTGAAAAAAGTTGCATCCACCTTCCGGTTATTAGCGACGGAACAGTATATATACAACCTACTTAATTACAAAAAATACTATTAGCTCTTAACGAATAATAATAAACACTAATATTTATAATAATATACTTATGATTATAGATTGTGGAATACACCAATGTCTTTCAGATAATCTATCAGGTTTTGAAATTGACATGATTGATCTAGAACTAATGATAGCTCTTGTGGAATTCTGTGTGTGACTCGAGCATTAGAAAATCTTGGACAGTCCACTAGAAAATGTTTCACACTTATTTGCACGTTGCAGTCTTCGCACACTGGAATGGGGCACTTGAGGTATTCATGGGCGAGTCTTGTGTGTCCGAGACGAAGGCGGGTTATTATCACTTGTGTATGTCTTTTAGTTGTTAGCGGCACTATCGGTTTAATCATTGTTTAAAGCTCTCTATAAACACTGGTTTAATGGTTGGTTTGACCGCACGTAACTAGGCTTGGGAGGTTTGCCATTCACTTTGCCACTTATCGAGAAGCCTTTTTTTAAATACAGTTACTGAATGCTGATCTCTACGTCTAGATGTCGTTTACAGAATTCGAATACGACGATTTTCCTTAAATCGGCGCATCTTGCAAGATGTGCTCTTAAATTTTTTATAACGCGATTGTGCAAAAACTACACATCCATCGGACAGAAAACATCGTGCGTACATTGGACCACATATTATCACCTATCAGTTTCCGCAATATTGTTTGTCCAGCTTCAGATTTACAAAAAAAAAAAAAAAAGAGAAATGGTCTCTTTTTCGAGGTTTTCCCGGATTTTCTCAGTGGAAAATGCACCGATCCGATTATATCTCTACAAAAGTTCATTGACTGTAAAACTATTCCTTGAATATTCTTTGAGATATTTCCAAAAAACCAAAAAAGTTGTAATTTTTTTCTATATTTCTTGTTTAAAAAATTCCACAAAGCGATTTTGCTGGGGCGAAAACTGGGGTTTTCATTAACGAACAATCTTATAAAAATTAGTGAAGTTCATTTGCTTCTTTTATTTTATGGCTTGGTTTAATTATCTTTCTAGTGATTAGAAAAATATTCATAAACTGTTGTTGCAATAATAACGTCATCCTTGACTGTCATCACAGTGACAAGATTTGTATTGCAATCTCAAAATTACCGTTTGTTACGTTCCCATTTGAAATTTAAAATTTTTGATCTTGGAGAAGGTACAGTCTGTTAAAAATTCGAGATGCTCATAATTCCTCACCAATTTTCAGGACAATCTATATGGGGTTAGGAATCTGTATAGGGTTTTAAATTTTTATTGAGTTTTTAATCTGTATGATAATGGCAATGATGCATAAATTGGCCCTGAGATGATAATTCAAATACAAAAAACGTTAAAACATTGCTGCTGTGTATAAAGAAATAGAGTTATTTTTCAAAATATCTTAGGGATTGCGCAAATATCAATTTTTGTTCACGAAATTTGGTGGAAATATAACTTTTCAAGCTCGCCAGGCGCCGGTTTTTTCGTTGAAGCGTCTACTTTTGGATTATGTCATGAAAGAGTAGCACTACTGTGGAATTTTTTCCAGAAAACGCGAAAAAATTGAAAAAACCGATTTTCAAAAATCAATTTTTTAAATTTTTTTTCTAAACTCATATTTATTTATTAAAATTATTGAAATTAATCGTTGAAACCTTTCGAGAATATAAATTTCGTGTTACGTTAATAGGTACAAAAAGTAAACAAGGACATAAATAAGGATTTGATTATGATAGAAGGGCGAAAGGAGGTGAACTTTTGGGGGTAAAAATGGTTCCTCAAGATTTGCAGCGAAAATTAACCTTCTATAAAAAAAAAACTTAAACGAAAAAGTTGTTGGCAATAAAAAGATCTACAAATTTTGTGTTCAAGATTTTTCCACATAACCTCAAATTGTTTGGAAAAATCAGAAAAACCGTTTTAATTTGGTTTTAATTTTTTTTGTATGAAAATTGTATCTTTGTCGCTATATACAGGGTGGGGCACCGAAAACGAAACAGATCGAATATCTTCAAAACACACGTGTAGTGAAAAAAAATGCAAAAACACGTCGATTTTCAATCCAAGGGGGACATCTTTCTATCATAACCTCAACTGTCATACTCCTCCCCCCACCCCTTGGTCACTATCATCCAAACAATTTGAATAGAGAAAGTAGTGAGTGTGATAAATCATTTAAAAGATAATTTCATAAGGAATTCAGCCATGTCAATTTTCGCTACCTAACTTTTTATTTTGGCGCCCTCTTGTGGGAAAAACAGCTGTTCCGTATTCCAAATATTGATACTTCATTTGCAAGCTAATTTGACATAAATTCGGTGACAATGCATTATGGAATTTTTCTAAGGGAAAAAACAAAAAGATGGCGTGCAAAATTTGTAATTTTGGTTTGATTCGACCCGGCACCGAAAACGAATTCTTCAAAATACATGTGTTGTGGAAATAATGCAAAAAGACGTTGATTTTAAATCCAAGGGGACATCTTCGTATCATAACCTCAACTGTCATAACACTCTCCACACCTCTTGGTCACTCATACAATTTGAATAGGGAAAATACTTAGTGTGACACAGCATTGAAAACATAATTCCATAAGGAATTCAGACATGCGTGCGCCCAATTGCTGAACAAACAACCGTTTCATATTCCAACTTATGAAATTTGATTTGAAAGCTAATGTGAACAATTCACGGAAACAACAAAAATTGAAAAGATTAACATTGTACGAACAAATTGTAGAATTTTGCATAAATTTCTCAAAAAACGTCAGACAGCGTTTCGAGACTAACTTATACTACTTTTTTTTAGATGTGGGACGTAGGTTATTCTGTGCGTAACAGATTCAAATAGGTATTTGTGCGAGGTAAAATTCTGATTCATAATAACCTACGTCACACATCTAACAAAAATACTATTTCCTTTTTAGCGCATCTGTATAAAAGCTTATTCTTATCAATTCAATTCATTCATTTTAGTCATGCTCGAAACTTTTGAAACCCCCATATGCCAATTTTGAATTGATTCGAACCACAATTACAAATTTCGTCCGCCATCTTGGTTTTTTTATTAACAAAAGAATCATAATTTCTGACCCTGAAAATCCCCACATACTGATTTTGATTCGAATCGGACCCTAATTACAAATTTCATCCGCCATCGCCATCTTGGAGCCATCATCTTGTGTTTTTGCAGCGAAATATTTATTTTTGTCGAATCTCTTTGAAATACTCGGAAAGGGGACGGCTCCTAGTTAGGCTGGTGACGTGGTCGAATTTTAATCGCCTAAAATAAGAAAATAACAGGCAATGACCAGGTGGTTTTTTTTTTTTTTTTTTTGGTGTCTTGGCATCGACTGCTATGGTCATTAGGCCACGTGTTCTGGATAGGCATTGTTACTAACTCCATGCGCCACCTTAGGAGCAGCACTGTTAATTGGAACGCAACAGTGAATCGTGCAGGACTCCAATTTTGACGAAAAAAAAAATTTAACACAAAAAAACTCAAAATGGTGAAATTGGGATGCAGATTTTTGAAAATCTATTTTTTAATTTTTTTGCGTTTTCTGGAAAAAATTTCTACAGTATTACATAATCTAAAAGTAGACGCTTCAACGAAAAAACTGGCGGCTGTCGAGCATGAAAAGATGAACTTTATCGGTGAAAGTTTTCAGTTGAAAATGAGGTCGTTTTTTCGGAATTTGTCGAAAAAAAAAGAAAAATCTGTATTCCGCTAAAAAAAATCACAGCTTACTTGAAACATAATGAGTTATATTTCCACCAAATTTCGTGAAAATGATTGATTTTTACGCGAGAAAAAAATTAATATCTGAAAAATAGGTTTTTCCGGTTTTCCCGAAAAATTTGAGGTTATGTGAAAAAATGTTCTAGATCTTTTTATTATCAAAACTTTGCCACTTTGCAACTTTGTTCGATAGGAGGTCAACTTTCATTGCAATTCTCGAAAAACCGTTAAATATCGCTTTCAACCACTAAAACATCACCCCGTTCCACCCTTCTCCATTTTTTCGACTACAATTTATTTTTTCCGTCATTCGAACAATATTTTGCTTCTATATCAGTTAGTAGGTCTCATGCTGTTAATTTTTTTTTTATCTCAAAAATGCATCAGCACTGGTCTATTTACAATTTTTGGTATTGGTATGGTAGTTGAAATTTTAAGGTCATTGGTTCAGCAAAGGTTATTTAATGTTATCATAGCAAGTTTTTATTAAAACCTTATGCCATCGGTGCATCGATCCTTCTTTCATTAATTTTATTCAAATTATTATCATCATTCCTTCGTTATTATCGGTTATACAGGGTGTTTCAAATTCGATCCTCACCATTGGGATCTCGGAAACTATGACAGATACGAGGATGGTTAAATTGGGGCAAAGTTGCGCATCTACCTGACTAACAATATGCCGTTGAGAAAGTTCTGAAATTCCGAGTAGATCCGGAGATATCCGGAAAAAACAGAAATTTCGAAAAATGGTTTTTATTTTTTTTGGCTTTATATTTCGAAGGATTGGAAAATAAATTGCACTTCCACATTGCCACTTTTTCCCTGCTACATAATGGTATTTTCAGATTTGCTATCCGACGTTTTGTATTCCGGCCACCATCATCAACATTATTTTTTCTTATAGGCTAAATTGGATTCTTTCTGTTTTGAATAAACCAGATTTTACCTTTTCAATGATGTATCATAAGTTATCATTCTTTTTCTAAAAATTGGAGATATATATTATAATAGGCTTTGACTTTGATGTTTCTAAATTTGACTTTCAATTTGTTACACTCAATGACATTTTTTTTATTGTACAAGTTATTGAATTTTTGGCGAAAATAGCTTTCACGAATGAAGAAAAATGTGATATGATACAAATTTATTACAAATACAATAGAAATAGTGTTATGACATAGGAAATGTATTTAAACTATCCCGAAAGACGACAGTCACATTGAACTATGTTCAAGTTATTAGATCAAAATCTCACCGAGTTTGGTTCATTTGAAAAGCCAATGAAAAAATACGCAGACAGAATCAACAATCAAAATTTGATAAACAAGGTGTGTATGGGGTAAATTAGACATTGTGTCCTTTTCAATGAAAATAGAACTTTGAACAAATAACAATAATTAACTAAAATGTAAAGACAAAATTAAATCACAGCAAATGCTCAAAATGCTGACCTTGTTCATCATAACACAACTGTGCCCTTCTTCGAATATTATTCACTGCATGATTAATTTCCCTCCTCCCCAACCTTCCGAACTCTCTAACAATGCTGTGTTGAAGGTCCTCAATATTTTGATATTCCCTCTAACCATAAACTGTATTTTTCAGTTAAGAATCAGATAAGAATGTATCCATAACATTCAAGTCTGGAGACCTTGCTGGCCACCTCACCGGCCCATTATTCCCTATCCATTTATCACCAAACCTTTCAGTTAGGTAATTAGATACTCGTCTGGTAGTGTGCGGTGGAGTACCATCATGTTGAAACCAGATGTTGTTATAGTTAGCCAAAGGTAGATCATCCAAATAGTCTTCGAAAATCGACATTAAATACTGGTGTTAGGTTTCTCCATTCAGAATTCTGTCCCAAAATTCTATCTAAATTCCTGCTCATACGTTAATACTAAATCGCACATGAGGTCGAATTTCTCGGAACTGTCTGGGGTTGTTTATGCTCCAAATGTGTTCGTTATTTCGGTTGAATATCCCACAATGCGTTAAAGTGCTTTCATCTGTCCAAATTACATTTTCCAGGAAAACAGGAAAATCAGGTCTTCTTATTAGCCAATTACAAAATTCTAATGGCCCTTCGGGATCACCTGGATGCAATTTTTGAGATATGTGTATTTTGTTACATTTTAAACCGCTTTCTTTGAGATGTCTCCAGGCACTTGTATGACAAATATTCATATCGGAGGAAATTTGACGTGTAGATTTCCCCGGGTTCATGTTATCTGCAAACTATTAATTTTTATTGAAAAGGACACAATGTCTAATTTACCTCATACATACCTCATTTCTCAAATTTTCTTCTGTTTCCTGGTCCATTCTGTCTTCGTATGCTTTCCTCGGCTTTTCAAATGAACCAAAATCGGTGAGATTTTGATCCAATAACTTGAACATAGTTCGATGTGGTTGTTGTCTTTCGGGATACAAGTTTAAATACATTTCCGAAGTCCTAATACTGTTTCTATGGTATTTGTAATAAATTTGTATCATATCTCTTTTTTCTTCATTCGTGAAAGCCATTTTTCGACAAAAATTCAATGACTTGTACAATAACGAAATGTCATTGAGTGTAACAAATTGAAAGTCGAATTTAGAAACATCAAAGTAAAAGCCTATTATGATGAGAATTAATTTTTTTCAATATCTCCAATTTTTTTAAAAAGAATGGTAACTTATGATACATCATTGAAAAGGTAAAATCTGGTTCTATTCAAAACAGAAATAATCCAATGTAGCGCCCATAAGAAAAAAATAAGTTGATGGTGGTGGCCGGAAGACGAAACGTCGGATAGCAAATCTGAAAACACCATTATGTAGAAGGGAAAAAGCGGCAAAGTGGAAGTGCAAGTTATTTTAGAATCCTTCAAAAATAAAAACCATTTTCCGAAATTTCTGTTTTTTCCGGATATCTCCGAATATACTCGGAATTTCAGAACTTTCTCAACGTCATATTGTTAGTCAGTTAAATGCGCAGCTTTGCCTCAATTTAACCATCTTCGTAACTCTCATAGTTTCCGAGATCCCAATGGTGAGGATCGAATTTGAAACACCCTGTACATTCAACACCCATGACCTTTTTTCCCGTCTACCATCTGATAAATCCGCTTCCTAGGAAAAGCTAACTAGTCCGCCGAAAAAAAAAGTTGTTTTTCATCGTCGACCGGATTCCGTTCCGAATCCGGTCCCCGAACCAGGCTGGGGAAACGAGACGTCGACCAGGAGGCTACGTCGGCGGCGGCAAAGACCCAAACAGCCTTGGCCCTTGCGGAGAGCGTGGGCAGACGCCGGGGGTGGACGGGACGCGGGCGGCGCCGTCGAGTCGTCGCGCAGACACCTTGCACTCGCTTTGCAGGCCCCTGCGTGCACCCCCGCAACCTTCAGTGTCCCTGACGACGAGGACTTGGACTGCTGATGCCGCGCCGCCCCCTCCCCGCCCCCCGCGCCGCCTCTTCTCAGGGTCGATGCTGCTGCGGCGCTCGCTCTCGCTTCTCTCGCGTAAGCCTTCACTTTCTGTTTCTGCGGATTCAATTAGAAGGGGAAGACTCACTTTCGCTCTCTCACGACCCGGCGGTGGATGTTGTAGTCCGGGAGGCAGCGACGGTTTGGAGCTAGTCATTTCAGCAAGACTTGTTTGTTCTGACTTGCTCCGGATTTTTCAGTGCCCCAATACTTTTTTATGTTTATTTGAAATAAATGCGAAAAACTATAAATTTTATCAATTATGAAACAGAATAACAATTCAAATATTCAATAACTAAATATTAACCTGAGTAAGGTTGTTTGAAAGTGGTTGACAATGGACAATTCTTCTGGACTTCCGTTGTCTAGAAACAAAGAAAATAAATTCCTTGCATGTGTTTGAGTCACGAGTCACGACGTTTCAACAGTGAACATCTATTGTCGTTATCAAGTGTGTGAATGCGACAAGATATCTCGGATACTTATTATATAGCATGCAACTAATGTACCTGATATAAAGGTAATTATGATCTTCGTGGAGTCTCTCTCAGGTCATCAATGTTAATTAATGTGATACAACGACCTTTTTTGGTGAGTGTTATTATCGATGACCGATCTTGACAGGTCTTGACACAGAGTTTTTTTATTGAAATCTAGCTGAGTGATGAGTGGCTTCCACACATTCCGAATCTCTATGCTCGGCTGACTGAACACGTTATTATTCTGAATATAAGCCGACTCTATAAACTTTCTCTTATACCAATGTTGTTCCTTGTGAACTTCGGCTTCCGACTATGCGATGTTGTGTTGATTATTCCATACATGATTCCCGACTTCGCTGAGTATTTCTCTTGTGTTCACCGATTCTTACATTTAGTGGCCTCTTAGTTTCTCCAACATAATCCATCCCACACGGTAAATGCAGTTTTTGGAGTCACTATTCTCGTTGGGTGGTCTCGTTTTTGTTGGTTGGCTACGAATGGTATTACTTGATCTGAAGCATGTTCGGATGTTGTACCTCAATCCAATTCGCCTTATCTTATCCGATAAACCTCTCACATAGGGAAGACATAGGGTAGGCTGTGTTGGTTCATCTGATTTCTCGGTGTTGCCTCTTCTGCGGTTAAGGACCGCTGCTGTATGTTTGTCGGAGTACCCATTCCGTCGCAGATCTTTCTTGATGTTATTCAATTCGTTGGTCAGACTCACATCGGTGTTACAGAGGCTGTAGGCCCGGTCAACCAACGAGCGGATAATTCCTCTCTTCGTCGCTCCATGATGGTTCGACTCAAAATTCAGGTATTGTCCGGTGTGAGTTGGTTTTTTGTACACTGACGTTTGAAACTTGTCATTCGTTCTTTGGACTTTCACATCAAGAAAGGGTAACCCCTCCTGGGTCTCCTTTTCCATTGTGAAATTTATGGACGATCTAATGTTGTTTAAGAGATGCAGAAAGGCCTCGAGTTCTTCGTCTCCATGGTTATTCTGGATTTTTATTGTCTAAAAAAGAACAAAGATAAATTAAATTCTCTGTAATTTTTATTCACGACGTTTCAACTGTTAAAATCTACAGTCGTTATCAAGTGTAGCTTGTTAATTACAGTGCCGGGCCCCTCCGGTACAGCAGAGGGAGAGAAATGTGTTGAAAATGTCACTGAAAGTTGATCAAAACGCTTCAAAGTGCGCCCGAAATCACCCGAAGACGCACTGAAGTTAACTCGAGTTGAGTTCGGGTGCACTTTGTGCAAAAACTACTCATCGGACAGAAACCATCTTGCGCACAGATGAACCATTTGTTGTTATCTATCAGTTTCCGCAATATTGTTTATCCAGCTTCAGATTTATAAAAATTATGAATTTCTGAAAAATGGTGTCTTGTACAAATTCAGTAGGAATTTTGAAGTGCGCATGAGCTCAGAGATTTGAAACATAAAACGTCCCTAACAAATGCTGCTCAACTCTAATTGGCAAGGTGGTAGCAAGGAACCATTGATATTATTTTTGGCAGCCGAAAAACGTCGTCATTGTCAATAGGGTTTTTCGGAAACCTACTCGGGTTGATAAGGTCCCTAACCTGAGTTACCAACCCGCGTTCGGAAACTTCAGTGTTGCGTACGCCGATTACTGACTCGGGTTAGTTTTTTGGATCGGGTTAGTAACCCTGAGTAAGTTTCCGAAAACCCCTAATGACTTTCATGAAAGCTGCCAGGCGAACTTTATTTATGTCTTTCCGTAAGAATGTATTAGTCAAAAAATTATTTTTTCAATAAAAAAACTTTGTTTGTTATATCAATGAATCTATGATAATTTTCTGCGCCAACTTGCATTACGATTTGCAAATTTTTACTTTTGCAATGTTGCATATTCCCAAGCATAATAACGGCAACATCAGTATCTGAGCATCTAATCGTAACTTTTGCATCAGAATTCAATTGGCAAAAGTATGATACTATTTTTGAATCCACCTCTTCATGAGCTGAAGTCGATAAATCATACTTTTCTGTTCTGAGGACTTTACCACCTATAACTTCATACTTGAAGCATGTTTCAAAATTCAAATATATCACTTTTTGCCGATAAAAGAATATACTGGAGTTTTTTCCCAACACCAAACTGCTATTTTTAAAAACTCCAGTCTATTCATTATTACACCAAAGGTTCCAAACCGTGCAGTGCAAGCCGATAAAACAAGCCATGCAATCTTGTGACCAATCGTGCATTATGAAATTAACCAAAGCCTCCTTGAAACATATGTTAAACATCAATTATTATTAATCATATAAACAAATAATTAATAATAAAAGCTAGTGCGCCTTCCATAAAGGAAAAGCTGGTAAAAGTTTGTTAGGAAAACAACGCTTTAGGCTCAATACATATAGCTACGAACTGGACGCTGGGCACTAACCTCTAGCTGCAACGTTCACTGCGACAGCTGACGACTTTTCCACCAGCTGATTGTCAGCTGACTATGTATTTTGTGTAATGCATGGTATAAACTACTCTATACTGAAATTTGAAGATTGCTGAAGTGATTTTGATTTTAACGGTCCGTCCACCTGTTCACCTGAGCATCGGACGTATTTTCCACCGCCATTTCAGCAGCTGAATACGTTTTTTATCATGTTATAATGTACTTAGATACTGTACACCACGTATGCACCAGCTGATCCCTGTTCCATGTATAGGACAAGTAATCAACTGCCATCTCAGAAAAGACTAAGTCTTGCTGAAATGAGTGACAAAATGTGTCGCTGCCTCCCGGACTATTATTACTACGCAACATGCACGACAGATATGGAACTCGGGGGCGGCTGGCAGGGGGCGAATCTTGTGTAATAACAGTTGAATGTAAGGTAAGAGGGTGTCGCGATTTCGACGCAGTGAAGAAAAATTGGGTCAGTATCCCGTTAGACGGTCAAGCAACCACCCTTATGACATTAAAAGAAGTGAGTAGGGTTGTGAACTACCATAATTATACACGATTTTATAAGGAGTAAAATACTACTGTTCTTCTTGACAGAAATTCTGTCGGTCTGTCTGTAGCTCCGTCCGTCCGACCGTCTGTCGTAAGCAATTCACATCTTTATTTTTTCTGAACGTTTAGAGATATCGCTTTGACATTTGAATCATTTTAAAAATTGAGGACAACACTAGTAAATTTTTTTTGTGATCGGAAAATCTGGAAAAATGTTACGGGGTGTTTCCGTTTTCTTTTTCTTTTCTACTCCTCTCGATACAGGTTCAGGAATTGATTTGATCCATTCCGAAGTTTTTGAAGATATGTTTCAATATATCCCACAGAAGTGGATGATAGTTTTTGAGAATGATCGGAAAATGCTGACAGGGTTTTTCCGGCGATTTTCTGAAAAATGTCGATTTAAAAAAAACTTCAATACGCCGAACGGTTCATTTGAATAGAATTTCGAATAATGCAACAGGTAGATCTCGAATAGACGAACAAATCCTACTCGAACTACTATTTTTTTACGAAAATGATCGGAAAACCAGGAAAACTTAGAAAATCTGAAAATCAAAATTTGCATTTTGGAAAATACGAAATATCTCGGAAACGGTTGACAATTTACCAGGATACCTTTTTTTGGCCGTCTACAGAATAACTACAAAAAACATACACTTTTTCCGTAAAATCAATAGCCCGGGAAGAATTTTTTTAATGGAAAATCGAGATATGGAATAAATGAAAATTTTAAAATTGCTTCATATACGTCTTTACAAGCCACATCGATATTTCCAAACCGTTTTTCTTCAACTCGATTGAAAAGTAGAAATTTTTTTAAAAAATTTAAAAAACTATATAATCAACCTTTTTTCTATAAAATCACCAAAAATACGAAAACAAAATGAGATATCGAAAAAATGTATATAACAGTGTATAGTCCTTGAACAGGTCTACAAAAAGTTTCCATGAAGTTTTTTCATTTCTTCAAAAACAAAGTAACACGCGGTTTAGCGAAACCTGATGAAATCATCAATTTATGGTACAACAATGACAAAAGCCCGGATTTTTTAACATTTTTCCCCTCTCCAACATTTTCCTCCTCAAACAGGTCTACAAGAGCCCTCAAAATCTGGAAAAAATCAATCTTGAAAAAAAAATACTTTTTTTAAACATCAAAAACTCGAAAACAAAACGAGATATCGAGAAACAGTTTTATTGTACTAAAAATGGTTTACAAAAATTTGCTGTAATATTTTTCAATATCTTGAAAAATAAACGGAATATTGAATTTTTTTTATAAAACCACTAAAACTCAAATACGTCAAAAGATTTTCTTTCACAAGATACTATTTTTGATTGCCTTCAGATGAAGATTTTCATATCTTCAAAAACAAATGAAGTAACATTCGCTAATCCTGATGAAATTATAAAATATTTTAATATCCTGAAAAAAACGTGTTTTTGTGGGTATTTGTTTTTTCCCATTTTGGTGTTATGGGACAAGTTACGAGGATATATTGAAAAATTCTTAGCCTACTATAGAACCAAACAAAATTTCAATGTCAAAATATTTTATTACTCAACATATTCTCCTCTTAATTGGATACATTTATTACAGCGAACCTGCAACGTCTCTAGACCTTTCAAAAAAATTGTTTCTTCTTGCTCTGCAAACCAGACCTACACAGCCTTTATTACCTCCTCGTTGGAAGAAAATTTACGTCCTTTCAAACTTTTTTTTTCAGTTGAGGAAAGAGATGATAGTCGGACGGAGCCAAATCTGGTGAATAAGGGGGGTGTTCTAATAATTCAATTTTTTGCATGGCAACATGAGATTTGTGTGCAGGGGAATTGTCCTGCAGAAACAAAACACCTTTGGATAGCTTTCCGCGTCTTTTCTCTTTAATTTTTTCCCGTAGAGTGGTCAGTAAGGCCGAATAGTAATCTTCAGCTATCCTTATCCAAAAAATCAATCAGGATTACTCCAAGGTAATCCCAAAAAACTGAAGCAAGAACTTTTCCAGCAGATTTTTGGACACGAAACTTCTAAGGTCTTGGACCAAGTCTCATCCATAGTGACAATTCGGTTTAAAAAGTCTATATCGTTTTCAAATCGAGCACAGATCGAACGCGATGCTACTACCCTTGCACGCTTTTCCCTCTTAACCCTTTTAAATACTGCTACGTGATGATGGCTCGATACTCCAATTTTTCGATTTTCACAATTTCGGTGGACATATTTTTTCTTTCAATTTATTGCGTGAATCTGGTTTACTTTTTTGACGTCAAACTTTACACTGACACTTCTAATAAGTTAATGTTCGTTGCTATGGTAACGCAATATTTTGTTTATGCAGGCAACTGGTCTAGGCTAACTAGATATAAATATATCCTCGTAGGTTCGGTAAAGTAAGATTTGGTAATAATTTCCGAATATTTTTTTTAAATTCATATCTGGAAAATTGGCATTTTCGGGAATTGATAGAGGATGTCGAGACCAGTATTTTGGACACATTAGAATATTGGAAGCATTTTCATATCGTCCTACAAGGTACGTTTTATGAAAGCAGAGATAAAGATTGAAAAAAAAAGTTCTTACTTTATGGATTAAGATAAACTTTATTATTTCAAATGTACTTATATTTTTTAGATATATTTACAACAGGGTTTTCACAAGGTATCCGATTTTTTCTAACCGTAAATGCACTTCTAAATACTTATGGGCGATTTCACCAACTGATTCCTAAAGTTAGGAAATACCTTAATCGGATTTAGGAATATCCAAGTGCAATTTGCGTTTCATCACACGTTAAGTAATGCTTAAGAGTTATAGAAAATACCTGCGTTAAGTATTTTCTATCACTTTTAAGGATTACTTAACGCTTTGTTAAAAGAAAATTGCACTTGGGCATTCCTAAATTCGATTTAGGTATTTCGTAACTTTAGGAATTAGTTGGTGAAATCGGCCATAAGCCGCTTTCTTGAAAAAAAATCAATAAAAATGCTACAGAAAACGACATAAAAATTGTAAAAGTTTGTAACAAACCACTTTATAAACGCTATGCAAATTCTACACTGATACTAAAATAACATAACAAATTTTGTACCCTTTTGATACGTTTTTTCACTTCGATTATTTTCAACTTCTATAATCAAATGATGTTCTATTTTGAATATTAATTTTTGCAATATATCTGAAATCACTTAATATTTCCGAAACAGTTGAAGACTTGCACATGAAATATGTCTAGAATTGTCAGAAGAATCCAAAAATTTAATAAAATACAGGGTGTTGCATTTGAAATAAGAAAGTTGGTATTGGCCGCTGTTGCATGACACACCATGTATAAAAAGGTTTTATTAAAATAATGCCCTAGCGTTTTTTCGATCACGTCCCCGTTTATTAATTATCGAATTTATTCCATTTGGCTGATGATACACACTGTATATGGTGCGTCAACTGACAAATGTATATCCCGTTTCTGGAGATGGAATGCCCTAAAAGAGTGCGCGGGGAATTTTCCCATAAAAAAATTCCACCTAGGAAAGTTTACTAAATTTTTGAGACTTATCACAAAAACAGCTGGGAGAATAGTTTTTTCCATAGCTCATCTCTATGAGGCTGCCAACTCAAACCATCAGCTGGATGAATAGTTTTTTCCTTAGTTCATCTTATGGGCCGTAGTGGCCGTGCTTTGAAAGTGTTCGCCTCTCAAGCGAAGGGTCGAGGGTTCATATCCCCGAATGGCCATCGGTCGGTGCATGTCATCACACGCTAAAAGGGAAGGGTTGCGTCTTTCCTAGCTCACACAAGTCTCGAAGACTTCTGAGGGTTGCGCGTAGGGGTGCAATCGGTTGACGGAAATAACAATTTTTTTTAACAATTCTCTATAAGAGTCAAACCAAGCAATTTGACAGATTCACGTATGTTTGATGAGATTCTGATCATTTGCTGTGAACCACCTGCCAGCATTGTTATCAATACTAACTGTCGTTTGATTAGGTTTGTGTTTTTGATTCAATGTATCATCCGCATAACACGCACAACAATGATAAAAAGCAGCGGCCCCAGCACAGAGCCCTGAGGCACGTCATATCTTGAATACACATCTTTCAGTTATACTGTCTGCATTCTATTTTTGATGCATGAACAAAAGATGCCAAGTGCCACTCCCCTTATTGCTAGTAATTAATTTTTTTCAGGAGTAGGTCATGTGAGACACCAGCGAAAGGTTTACTGAGATCACACATAGTTATTAAAGTATGCTAGCCTCATTCAAATCCTTCGACTACATCTTGCACGACTTCATAAATAGCTTTCACTGAGGCGCAGTTGCTTCTGATTGCAAGTTTTTGTTTAGAAAATCATGTTTTTCAAAGAATTTCAAAAGTCTTATTATTTCTATTAGTTTTGCAAATATCGGTATGACCGAGGTCGGGCGACAGTTATTAACATGAACCCTATCTGCGTTATGTTTGAAGATGGTTTTATTTTATTAAATTTGAAAGCATCTGAGAAGACCCTTTTGAGAAAGATAACCTGATTAGTGCTGTGAGAGGCTCTACAAGTATCTCCCCAGTTTATTTAATGATTTTGGTTGAGGTCGTATACATCAAAGCACGTCGATGTTTTGACTATCTACGGAATCTGACACTTCCATATCTGTCATGAAGATTCTTTGGGTTTAGAGGAGAATTTTTTTAAGATATTCACCTGATGATTCGTTACTGTTAACGAATTTACAATATTTTGTTCAATGTCAGAAAAGAAATCATTGAATTTTCATTTCGCTTAGGTAGTGTTTTTTTGTATTTTTTATGGGTCATTTGATCTACAGCATCTCGGGTACTAGCACTCAAATAATTAATAGATGATAAAGTGTCCCTCATTATAGTCGAATATTGTCATTAAAAAAGTTTTTGTTTTTAATGATGATATTCGGAAATGGTAGGAGCATGTTTTCTCAGTGAAAAATATTCCTGAACCAAGGAAGTACAAAGAAAAAAAATTACTTTGAATCAAACAAAATATTTAACGAAAATTTATTTAAATTAAAAAACAATTTTTTTTTTGATACAGAAGAACATTGGATAAAGTGTTACGTTTTTTCAAACAATTCTTTTGGTTAGTTTGATGCAAGAATTTATTCATTACATCTGAGAATATACAGTATTATGATAAAGTAATGCACAAAATTCATAAAACGTACAACGATCACTTTTGAAAAAAATGCAAAAACACGTCATACTGTTTTTTTTATTCCGCATCTTTTGACATAAGTTACAAAAATAACACGTCAAAGTTGGTTTAATGGACTGTTTAGTTAATTGAAAAGTTATTATGAAACTTACGTTTATTTCGTTTTTTATTCATTTTCTCGTTTTTTTTCTTATGTGAGCCCTACTAGAACTATTTTTCCCTTGTGTAAAAACACAAGCTCTATCACATAATGTAATAAAAATCTTAGCTTCCCATTAAAAAAATTTGTTGATGACTTCATAACTTTGACAACTTTGACTTGTTATTTTTGTAACTTATGTCAAAAGATGCGGATTAAAAAAAACAGTTTGACGTGTTTTTGCATTTTTTTCAAAAGTGATCGTTGTACGTTTTATGAATTTTGTGCATTACTTTATCATACCCCTATATATTGTACTGAATGACGAAAACTGCTTTTTGGAACCAAATGAACAATTAATTGGGTGAATTCAGAATTATTGATAGAATTGGTTCAATATTGTGAAATATTTGCAGAATGTGAGTCAATCAAATGAAAAAAATATTTATTTGAGTTGAGGAAATATATTGTTCAGTTCAAAGATATGACCGAAAAAGCGTAAAAAATGTATTGTTTTCTTGCTATATTTATTTGATTTCAGAATATATATTATTGCTATTTGAAACCAATTATTTACTTAGGTAAATTCAGAATTAGCAGAACTTGTTCAATAATGTGAAATACTTGTGGAAGATAAATATTTTCTTGATTTGAGCAAATATATTGTTTGGTTCGAAGAAGCGACCGTTAATATTCGTTTGAAATGCTTAGTCTACATGGTGGGTCATAAATATTGGACAATACTTCAGAAACATGCATTAATAATAAAAATGCCACTAGGAGTATTATTTTTTTCGTAGAGCACTCTTTCCGAAGTTATTTTCCCTGAATAAAGCAATTTCTTGAACTTTCAAAGAATACGATCAAAATAGTTTTCATGACGCACTCTCTAGCGGAAAATAATACCAAAAGGAAAAAAGAAAAGTTACTCCAGTGTTAGAAGTCAATATTTGTGAGGTTATCAAACTTTAGATCCTTTTAAACGATTCATTCAATGGAAATTAATATTGATCAGTACTTGGGACAGGAATATGGATCAATACAATACATTAATATATTGCCATTTTAAGGACACCAACATACTCTCAGACAATTTCATAGATCTCAAAATGTTTAAAGAAAAGGAAAAAATAAAAAACAAACTTTTTAGAACATTTATTATATATTTACCAAAATTCATTAAATCAAAACATAAAGCTTGATGATGTTAAAAAATGTACAAAGAAATAGTATCAAGTTTTTTTAAAATTATATTGTTGAACCAACTAGCTCTATGTATGGACGTAACGACAAACCTTTTCACAATTTAAGCTAATTATTCTTTTCCGTTTTGAATCCTCGAAATCTTCTGGGGATATCATGTGAATGAATAGACCATCCCTACTTTCTGGAATAGATAGTGTCCAGAGGGTTTTCGATAAATTTCCACACCTTGAAATCATGCACATTAGTAGGTATACATAAATATCAATCACATTTGGAATCTGAAAACAAAATGAAAAATATATTAGTGAGTTAAAATTCTCAAACTCAATTAAAAATAATTTTAAACTCGGTGTCTGCTGGAAATCATTGAAATATTGATTTTATCGAAAATATAAAAAAATGTTATATGTCGTACAAGATCAGCCGAAATAGTGGTTTCAATTTCTATGTTGAAATTGATATTCATGGATATTCAATTGCACCTGTTTCGTAGTTAGTTGGTGAATATATTATCAATCAATCTGTAATATTTTTATAATCATTCTTATAATCAGAGATGACCAAAATAGTTTATTGTATCCTGCCAGTTGAATGATTACTTGAATATACTTTCATTCGAGGCACTTTTAATTTTCTGATACAATTTATTGTAGACCTTGCACCCAAGAAACAGGTGACTTCTCTGAAACTTTTTTGTACGGTGTTGGCCTGGAACAAGCATATTTCTAGATCTTGTTTCGTGCAGATGATTTTCTCCATTACGAGCAAATTTATCTCTTTTATGATAGACAAAAATTCACAGCTCATATACATACAGGCCTGCTACAGTCAAAATGCTTAAACTTTTGAAAGTGTCTCTACATGAGACCCTCCATCCTAGACCTTCCAATATCCTAATTGCCATTTTTTGTAAAACAAAAACTCTTTCCCATGAAGCAGATGAACCCCAGTTAAGTATCCCATACCTCAAATGGCTATTGATGTTGGCATAATATAAACTTAACAATATAGATTTGCTACAGTGATTGGACATAAATCGCAATGCAAAGCAGTTCTTACGTAGTTTTGCAAAGGGACTATCAATATGTGTTTCCCAGCTCCATTTATTATCAATATTGACACCCAGTAATTTAGTTGTCTCTGATGCATCTAATCTTATATCCTCATTTTCAAAGATAGAGAGGGTTTCGGTTTGATTGCTCAGGGAAAAATTAACTTAATTAAAGGCAGTTTCAGTTGATTCCACAAGACTTTCGACATCCTTTTGTGATACTATAATATTTGTATCGTCAACATACGTGATCACTTGGATCGTTGACAGGTTCTGTAAAAAGTGAATGAGATCATTTGCATACATGAGAAACAGAAGGGGGCCCAATATGGAACCATGAGGCACACCCTGTTTTATGAGTAGGGAAGGGCTCTGTGTGTTTTGCATAACAACACTTTGATGTCTATTTGTTAAATAAGAGCGCATCAACTTTAAGGCTACTCCTCTTATCCCATACCTTTCCATTTTTGATAATAACAGCTCTGTGTGTTTTGCATAACAACACTTTGATGTCTATTTGTTAAATAAGAGCGCATCAACTTTAAGGCTACTCCTCTTATCCCATACCTTTCCATTTTTGATAATAACAGCTCGTGGTTAACACAGTCAAAAGCTCGTGAAAAATCAATGAAAAGTCCACAAATTTTAACCTTGCTATCAAGAGCTGTTACTATCTGTTCCTGAAAAGCATTCATTGCCGTTTCTGTGCTCTTACCCAACGTAAAACCATGTTGATGGGGGGAAAGCATTTCATTTTTATTTAAAAAGGACAGAAATTGATTCTTCATGTTCATTTCAAAAATTTTACCTATGCTGAATAGGATACTGACTGCCCTGTAGTTCTCTATTTGGTGCGGGTAATTTTTTTTATATATTGGATTTATTTGAGCTAGCTTCAATCTATCAGGGTAAATACCGTTTTCAATTGATATATTGATAGCTCAGGGGATAGCTTAATTTTTCCTGACATTTTTTAAGAGGTTATTTGAAATGTCGTCGTAACCACTAGCATTTGAAGTTTTCAGAGATCTTATTAAAGCAGCAGAAACTGGCACCATATACAGGGTGTTTCATAATAAATGCACAGGACTTCAGGATGTGATAGCTCGTCCAAAAATATGAAAAAAAGTTTCTATTAACTTACCCTCTAAAATGCACCATTTTCGA
Organism: Chrysolina oricalcia; assembly: GCA_944452925.2. Taxonomy (NCBI): domain Eukaryota; kingdom Metazoa; phylum Arthropoda; class Insecta; order Coleoptera; family Chrysomelidae; genus Chrysolina; species Chrysolina oricalcia. The sequence goes on from OX101808.2 coordinate 32,624,552, forward strand.
GATACAGGGTGTTGAAATTAAAAAAAAATAATAGTTTTTTGCGAATATCTCTGGAACCGATTATCGCACAGAAAACAGATTTCGTAGGCATTTTCTATTTATAATAAGCTATGTTTTGTGTGGATTTTTTATTTTTTTAAATTCATAATTGGTGAAGATTTTGAAGGGGTTGTGTGTGTTTTTTTCTCCAACTTCTACGCCACTGGAAAAAGTACAGTTTTGAGCATCCTATTTGAACCGCCAATGTTTTCTACACAAAAAAGGTATTCTTGGTCATAAGCTCTAAAGTTGACCATTTTCAAGAAAAATCAACTTTCATGTTGTTTAAATAATGTTTTTTCCTAGAAAAATTGCTGCGTGCATTGAAGCTAACGGCGGACATTTCCAACAATTCAACTGAGTATGATTGTTATTGTTTTTTTTTTATTTTGCAATTAAGAAGTCAACGTTTGGTTTTGTTACTTGTTTTAACGTTTAAATAAATTTTGTATAATTAGGAAAAAAAATATTTAAAAAAATTTACCATGTTTTTCAACATGAAAGTTGATTTTTCTTGAAAACGGTCAACTTTAGAGCTTATGACCAAGAGTACCTTTTTTGTGTTGAAAACATAGGCGGTTCAAGTAGGTGGCCCAAAATCATACTATTTCCAGTGGCGTAGAAGTTGGAGAAAAAAACACCCACTACCCCTTCAAAATTTTCACCAATTATGAATTTGAAAAAATAAAAAATCCACACAAAACATAGCTTAATATGAGTAGAAAATGCCTACGAAATCTGTTTTCTGTGCGATGAACAGTTCCAGAGATATTCGCAAAAAACGATTATTTTTTTTTTAATTTCAACACCCTGTATCTCGAAAATGGTGCATTTTAGAGGGTAAGTTAATAGAAACTTTTTTCATATTTTTGGACGAGCTGTCACATCCTGAAGTCCAGCGCATTTATTATGAAACACCCTGTATATGGAGTTTGCGCACATATTGACACAGCTTATCATGAAGTCGTAGTCAATATTGCCACTCGCCTGATCCTGTGTAAAATAACTATTGAATTTACCAGCAGCGATGTCTTTAGGAAGTTGTTCCCCATCTTCTAGAATAGTAATTTCTTTTCTCCACGATCATCACAGAATTTGCCAATTCTAAAATCAAATTTGATTACAGAATGCTGGAATTCTCTCTCTTGAGATTGAAGAAATATTCTGCAACACCTCTGCCCCCATGCAATTTATAGTTATTTACCTAACAAGTGCGGAAAGTAGTACTTTTCCGCACGCGACGGCAGTTGCACGAATGACGCGGAGCGGAGTTGGGGCAAGCCGTCAAGGGCGGAAATAGTATATTGTGCAACAAGTGCAGAAAAGTGCTAATTTCTCACGAGAAAAAGTTGCGGCACGAGCGCAAGCGAGTGCTGCAATTCAAACGAGTGAGAAATTGCCTTTCTGCTCGTGTTACACACTATACTTTTTCTACAACACCCTTTTTGCTAAAAATAATACTATGCTATAAGACGGAATGAAATGTCAGTGACTCATTCTTATATTTTCCTCTTGAACTTGTTTTCTTAGTTCTGGCGGAGTATTTTCAATTTCAGAATTGTCGCTATCCATTTTAGTTCAATCTCATTAAAAAATGACGGGACAAGAATATTTTACGAATATTTTATGCTTGACGTTTGTTGACATTCAAATGATTCGATAGATGTTGCTCCGTTGCCTAGCAATGGATAGTGTGTATGTGGGTATTTGAGACAGCAGTAGTGATGTTTATGATTTTTGTTCAGAATATTATGAATTTGTACGACAATTTCCCTCATATTATATAAACCAATAGACTTTGTCTATTCATTCTTGAAGTTGCCTGATCGAATATCCCTTCGAAATGCAGAATTTTCAAAATATACTTTCACCTTGCTGTCACGAAAACTGTATTGCTTAGAAATTAGGTACTGAAAAATTTTGGCACAGAAATGTCACTTTGTGGCACAGAAATGTCACTTTGCGGCACACTAATGTCAAATTTCAATTATTGTGAGAAATAATCATGTTTGCGAACGTAAAACTATGCAGAAAAGCATGTTTTGGAGTGTGGTTGTAGAAAAAGACGTTTTCCGCAAGAGTTAGGTACAATGTTTTTCCTACGAGTGTTTTTGTCCATCTTATTTATGAAAAAAAAGGTTTTTATTAAACAAGATTTTATAGTAATGCTACAAAATGACAGATAAGACAGAATAGTTACATAGATCATTTAGTTAGTCCTAAATATCCTCATTTTCAACAATATGAAAATCGTGCGGAAAAGTAACTTTTCAGCACTAGTGCGGAAAAGTAACTTTTCCGCATGATTTTATCTTTCCGCGAGATTTATAATATGAGATCGAATCTAGTCTATTAACGACTGTTTGATAATAACTTCCCGATATTCCGTAATTTTCATAAAATTAATTTCAAAATAAAAAGTAATTAAGACATTATCAAAATAATTAGTGATATTTAAAATTTGACAGGATTTGATATGGTATTATAGCATATTAATATCTGAAATAGCTCAGTTGGCAAAGTAAGGGAGCAGTGGTTCTACGCTGGTTAATGGTTAATGGGGTAGGTGGTTCGAATCCTGGGGAAGTTACTTTTTTTTGTTTTTGTTTTGAAATCGATGAGAGTACTTACTCTTCAATTTTCGTTATATTTTTCAATATTACTTTTTTTGTTTTTGTTTTGAAATCGATGAGAATACTTACTCTTCAATTTTCGTTATATTTTTCAATATTTGTATATTCAATGACGACATGAGTGTTTTTGTTAGAATCTGTTATGAAAAAAATTATTCGCTCGTACTACAAAATTTCATATACCTACCTACTCGTGGGAAATGTATGTCATTTCATGCTCATTGTGCAATACTAATCTTGAATTAAAATATTGTGCTTTAAAGAGAAAATCTTGCGTAAAAGTAAAAATCATGCGGCAAAGTAAAAATCGTGCGGAAAAGTAGAACTTTTAAAACGAAAAATCGTGCGGAAAAGTTACTTTTCCACACGCTCGTAGGAAAAATGTATTTACATTCTCTCTCTTGTGATAGAATAATATTCTCACACTGGTTAGCAATAATAACGTTAGCCTTGACGCAGTTGATTGTCATCGTAGTGTCAAAATTATTGTTGTCACGTTTCCTATCATTGATAGTGGAGAAAATATAGTCTGCTACTCGGTTAGAATGAAAATTCGTGATGCTCGTGGTTCCTCACGCTCGCCTTCGGCTCGCGCTGGGAACTTTCCCCTCGCATCGAATTTTCATTCTAACCTTGTTACAGAATATACTATTCCATCACTGTTTTTCTGCTGGATTTCATTAATACATTTCCATGTTGTTTTAGTTTTATTTCGCGAGCTACAAACTCTCTGGTCTATAGTTTTTATATTGTTCCATTAGTTTTTTCCTGTAAGTTTCTGTTATTTGTCTGCTAGGTTCTCTGTAGTTTTTATCTGTATTTGAAAGTTCGTTATGAAGAGTGACTAGTTTTTTTAAATCTAATAATTCAGGTGACAATTGAGTCTTTAAAATTCCTCCTGTTTTCGTTTTCTTCATAGGGAAAGCTACTTCAATATAGTACATTAATATTCTATGAAATATTTCATAAGCTGCATTTGGACATGTTTCCTTAGTAAGATCTGCCCAGTCTTCCTTTTCTAAGAACTATAAGAATTTTGAGATGTTTGTTTCTGAAAAGTCTCTACGGAACATGGACATATTGGAACCATAAGTGTCCTTAACCTTCAGTTTTCCCTGTACACGCACCTGCAGGAGCTGTGCAAAATGGTCTGACAGACAGAGATTTATGTTTGATGACTCAAAATAATTAAGATGCTCGCTCACCAGAAAATTATCTATACAAGAACCAGACGCAGAAGTTACTCTTGTCGGTTCCATGATAGTTCTATTCAGGGCAAAACACCCCAAAACATCATTCATGCGCCGTAGCTTAGCGCTGTCTACATTAAAATCTACATTAAAATCGCCTCCAATTATAACATTAAGATTATTTTCGGTTGTATGAAACAAAAGGCCATTTAACAGGTGGACGATAAATACATACAATTGCTACTTTCACAAGCGGTAAAACAATGCCGCAGCATTCAAAAACGTGTTCCACACAAAACCTATCTAAATTCAAAATATCACAGTTTAAAGTACTGTAGTATATTTAAACTCTAATTCACTCTAAAATAATTTATTTAACGAAATACAATGATTCACAATACTCTAATTTATGTAACAATCACTCTCCTATTTATATTAGATTTTCACTTCACCGACTGACCGTCTGTCTGCTTCGTCGTTCTTTTTATAATCACTGTTGACTTCTCTGAATGCTCTAGAATTTTCCATCGAATCGTCCAGATTCATCGAATCATCCAGATTCTTCTCGGTACATAGCGTATCGAAGGTCATATGCCGCCTGCGTAAGTGTTCAGGCCCGGCATCGCCCACAGCTTCGCCACATTGCCCCCTTCTTAGAGATATTTCGTCCTGAAATGTCCTCCTTGGGGTGTGTCGATATTTGCAGGACTCCCCATATCTGCATCGTGAAGTTCGATGGAAATAACACTCCACAGTCTTCATGTTAGGTCGTGGAATAGGATTACAGCAAACCAAAATCTGGACGCCGCTGGATCGGAATATCGTCTCCAACATACTTCTTATAACTCTCCAATCCAGCCCATCAATACCACAGGATAATTTTGGGATTACCAAGTCCACCAGATTCTGGTTCACCATTGTGTCTCTCAGTTGGGTGAGGCTCCTCCAGACATCTTTATAGGACGGTTTATCTTGGGAATGCTTCTTGGTTACCAGGTAGTAGATGTTCCTCTGGCCCTTCTTCAGTTGTAGCACAGCTCCAATTTCTGGATTCTGTTTTCGTAGTGTTTGGAGTTGGCCAAATTTCTTGGAGAACACCACAGCGATGCCCCTGGACATTCGAAGATCTTCTGCGACGCAGTGTGCTAGGGCGTAATCGACTGGCACTTTGAAAAGGTCCCGTGGCTCCTCTCGAGTTACCCCGTGTGACACTTTCTGTCCATTTGAGTATAAGGACATGAATTTCTGGAACGTCATCGCATTCTCTGGTGGTCTTTAAGTGCGGATTTGGTCATGGTTCCCAGCGTAAGGGTCCAACCTGTTGAAATGAACGACCCTGGGTTTACCTCTGGGTTGGCTTGTGGATTCGGTAAAGCAGGTCATTTATCCTCTTGACGATCTTGTACGGACCTTCCCATGAATTCCGTAGTTTCGGTGACAGGCCCCGGCGACGGATCGGGTTGTACAGCCAAACTAGATCACCAACCTGAAATCCTCCCGCATCGGCATTGATGTCATAAGCCGCTTTCATTCGGTCGCTGGCACTCTGGATATTTAAACGGACTCGTTCGTGGATGTCTTCCATTCGCTGACGGAGTTTGCTGATGTAGTCCTCTCCCGCGGTATCCTGTCCTGGTGGCATCCCAAACTTTAGGTCACAGGGAAGTCGCAGCTCTCGGCCCATTATGATACTAGCAGGGGTTTGGCCGGTTGACTCGTGTACTGCGGAACGGTAGGCCATCAGAAACAAATGGAGGTACTGATCCCAGTCTCTTTGATGGTCAGAGACTACCTTGGACAAGTGACGATTGATAGTCCTGTTCATTCGCTCAACCATTCCATCGGACTGTGCATGTAGAGCTGTGGTTCTCGTCTTGCGGATGTTGCAGCAGTTGGCAGATTTCTTGGAACAGGTTGGATTTGAAATTTCTGCCTTGGTCCGAGTGCAGCTCCAAGGGGACACCGAATCGACATATCCACTCTTTCACCAAGACGTCCGCGACGGTGATGGCTTCCTGGTTGGGCAGGGCATAGGCTTCGGCCCACTTGCTGAAATAGTCCATTGCCACAAGGATGTATTTATTTCCGTGATCTGATACGAGGAACGGGCCGGCGATGTCAATGGTGATTCTCTCGAATGGACTACCTACGTTATACTCACGCATCGGGGCCTTGGGTCGTGTCCGAGGTCCATTGCTGGCAGCACAAACAGCACACTTTCTGCACCAGTCATTGACATCAACTTGACAATTGACCCAGTAGAACAGTTGCCTTACTTTCTGCAGGGTCTTTTTCACACCCAGATGTCCTTCAGCAACTCAATCATGGATCTTTCGGAGTACTTCATGTCTTCTGTTCTTGGGCACCACTATCTGACGTCTGTCCTCCATCTTCGGTCTCCAATACACGTTTCAGGACCCCATTTTCCAAGGTAAGGGAGTTCCATTGGGCCCAGTAGGATTTGACTGCTGGGGAATATCTTGCGATTTCCTGCCATGTCGGTCTTTGATTACTCTATTTCCAACCGATGACTAAACCAAGATCTGGATCTCTTTCTTGGTCTTTCTGGACCTCGTTGTCATTCCAGTTGGTGTCAACTGCCGTGGTTCTACAAATCGCTGCTTACTTCTCTTCTGCTCTTCGGCAGTGTGAGCAGTCGTCTGGGCATGGTCTCCTTGACAGGGCATCTGCGTTCTTGTGGCCACTTCCTGCTCGATGTTCGATCTCGAAGTCGAATTCTTGGAGTCTTTCGATCCAACGTGCTACTTGGCCCTCGGGGTTTCTGAACTGTAGAAGCCATTTGAGGGCTGCGTGGTCGGTTCTTAACAGGAATCTTCTCCCGTACACGTATTTGTAAAAGTGTTCTACTCCCTTGACAACAGCCAACAGTTCTCGTCTGGTGACGCAGTAGTTACGCTCCGGTTTACTGAGAGTTTTACTGAAGTATCCGATGACCTTCTCTTGCCGCCCATCCTGGATCTGGGACAAGACAGCTCCAAGTCCCACGTTGCTGGCGTCCGTGTCCAAAATGAATTTTCCACTTAGAAGGGGATAACTCAGAATCGGTGCGTTGATCAGTGCCCCCTTCAGCTTCCTGAACGAGTCTTGGCATTCTTCGGACCACTGAAACTTTGTTTGTCCTTCCGTGAGCCTGGTCAGTGGTTTAGCGATGTTGGCGAACCCCAGCACATATCGGCTATAGTATGTGCACAAACCAAGAAAACTACGTAGTTGGTGTATGTCTCTCGGAATAGGCCACTCCTTCACTGCTCTGATCTTCTCGTCATCCACTACTACTCCGTGCCCAGAGACAACATGGCCAAGGTAACGTACTTCTTTTTGGAACAGGTGGCATTTCTTGGGGCTCAGCTTCAATCCAGAATTTCTCAGTCGCAGGAATACCTCCAGGTTTTTAACGTGGTCTTCGAACGATTTGCCAACTACAATAATGTCATCGAGATATACCAGACACGTCCTCCATGAAAGTCCTTTCAGAACCGTCTCCATTAATCTCTCGAATGTGGCTGGAGCATTACAAAGTCCGAATGGCATAACGGTGAAATGCCACAGTCCTGAGCCTATGGTGAAGGCTGTCTTTTCTCTATCTTCTGGAGCAAGTTCTCCCTGCCAGTATCCACTCTTCAGATCGAGGGTCGAGAAAATCGTGGAGCCAGCCAACGTGTCTAGGGTGTCGTCTTTTCTCGGAAGAGGTTAACTGTCTTTCTTCGTCACGTTGTTCAGTTGACGATAGTCTACGCAAAAGCGTGTTGATCCATCTTTCTTCTTCACCAGCACCACTGGAGAGGACCATGGACTGTCGGCTTCGCCACAGTACAGTCATTATTTTTATACAACGCAACGTCACCATTTTTCATTACCTTACTACAAAAAAAAGAACATAATTAAAAATTTTTCAGTTTCATAACATCTAACTGGTCTTTGTTTTGCCAGTGTTCTGACACACACAGAAAATCACAGTCTGAAACTTCGGTTTCCAATAAGACATCTAGTTGTAGTACTTTATTACTTAAGCATCTGATATTTTGGTGGCAAATCGAAATACATGTAGTGTTTTTACTGCTATCTGACATATAAGATTTATTTTTGTGGTATATTGATTTTAAATTGGTGGATTTAGTTCCGGTACATTGACTAAAAAAGAAGTATTATCAGGTAGACTAACTGCATCCGTAGTAGACTGAACGTTTTTTTCCAAATAATTTTTTAAAGAGAGATGTGTATTAATCATTTTTAAAGCAATATTATTAACCCGTACTGGGTTAATAATGTAGTCCTTCATTTCATTTGCCACCAAGAATTTGCTTCCTGTACATTTCTGATCAATAATGACTTTGACAGATGAATTAATGCAAGAATTTGTAAAAGGCCTTGTCGAGTTCCTAAGACTCTCAGTTATTATTTCATCTCTCAAACAATTTCTTTCACACAATAAAATTAAGTTTTAACAATATTCATGCAATTTTTTAGGGCTTTTTTATATTTATTATCTGTGAACTTTTCAAAGCTGGATGTTAATACACGTGAAGTTAGGTAAATTTAAAAAAATTATTCTGAAAAGTTTAATATATATGTATTATTGAAATATTTCTTATCTTTCAGAATATCTCCATTTGTAATAAAACACAGTAAGCTTTTTTGGAATATATGATCAATTATCATGGAAATTGATATGTTTGCAGCAAACCGACATGGATTTGTTGTGAATTGTATATATTTCTTTGACCAGAAATATTTAATAGTGTATAGTATTTTCTGAAATTATTATATTTAATCACGTTTTGTAGCTAATATTGTTGAACAATATTTAACAAAACAGATTGGTTTTAAAAGTAGACATATATTCTTGATTATGTTATTTTTGCTGCCATGGAGAAATTTAATTTTTCGTTTTTTGATTGCCATTATGTTTTGTTGATAGTCAACCAATATAGTTATGTATTAGGTACGTATATAATATATTAAAAGTAAAACAGATTCACTCATTCATATTATTATTCCAAATAAAACTGAATAAGTAAAATTTTATAAATCAATGAAGTGTGTAATTTGTAATTTTTTTCAATAGTGATTATTGCAGTGTAGGTTATATAACAAAAAAAACAATTTCACAAAAAATAATATATTTTATAAATATAAAAAAACTCAAGGACAGGTGGCTATAAATCCAAATACTTCCATAACGGTAATTTCAGTCGCTCAATGGAATTTTGTAGAAATATGGTGGGATGATTTACAGGAAATCTATGCATATGCGAGAGTGATAAATGAACTTGATGCAGATAGCATGTTTAAAAGTTTAAAAGTTAGTTACATCTTACTCTGACTTGATAACAGGTGTGAATGATACCGTATAAAATGTCAAGGTTGGTTTAACGTATTCTTGCACCTACCTAGTGTAAGGATAAGATCGAAGGACTAATGGAGGGATAAAGACTTCTAATAATTGTATTAATTGCTCAAAAAGTAAAAACTTCTATTGACAAAAGTGCAATTCTATTTAATATCAGAAAGTATCATGTCAAATTAACAAAATCAAAAAATAGTAGAATGCTCCTATACAATGTCTTCAATAAGGTTTGAGTGCTAATTGTCATTATTTACCCCATAGACAGTGCTACAAAGAAGCTTCGACCAGTTTTCGATGCATCGGCTAACGAGAAAAGTCAACCTTCTTTAAATCAATGTTTGAAAAGGGGTTTGAATTTTATTGAATTAATTCCATCGATACTAGTTCGTTTTGGATTATCAAAGATAGGTATTATTTCTGATATACGAAAATCCTTTCTCCAAATAAGTTTGAAAGAAAATGATCGAGATTTTCTAAGATTTCTTTGGAATAATGAACGTGGTGAACGTAAAGTTTTCCGACATTCCAGAGTCGTATTTGGTGTGAATTGTAGCCCTTGTCTACTTGGTGCAGTAATTGATTTCCATCTTCGAAAAACATTAGAGAATATTTCTGCTGAAACTTCCTCATATACATTTTATCAATTATATCGAAACTGCTTCATAGCTTTATGTTGATAACTGTGTGGCAAGTGTAGACTGTGAGGATGAACTGAGAATGTTTATTGAGGAATCAACCCCAGTAATGGCTGAAGCCAAATTTAATCTTAGAGGGTGGGAGTTCAACGATGCGAATTCTGAAAATGATGATGGAAATTTTTTATCGCCAGTTTTGGGTTTGAATTGGGATAGAAAACAAGACTCTCTGGGACTCAATTTTGATTGGTTCAGAAACGTGAATTTTGATCTGATAACTAAAAGAACAATTTTGTCCACCGGTTATTTGATCCAATAGGATTCTCGTGTCCAGTCCAAATTTGTCCCAGGGTCTTATTGCAGAAAACGTGGATGTTAAATCTGAGTTGGGATAATGTGGTTCCCGAGGAAATGAAGAAGGAGTTTTTGTGTTGGCTCAATGGATTGCAGATATTGAGAAACGTGAAAATTCTGAGATGGGTTTTGCAAACCACAGAGGCTCAACAATTCAGCATTCATATGTTCTGTGACGCGAGTCAAGAAACATACGCTACGGCAATTTTCCTCAGGAGTGAATCGGATAGAGATGTACACGTTCAGCTAATCCAAGTGAAAAACAGAATTTCTCCTTTGAATAAATTGACGATTCCAAGTATGGAGTTACTGGCCGCGACCATAGGAGCGAGGCTGTTGAGATCAGTTTTAGACAATATCGGAAAATATGATGAAAATATATCAGTCTGTCCACTACAGGATGTTTCGTTGGTAGAAGAATGGGAATTAAGAAGTCTTGGGTATCCTTTCTTTCAGTAATTCTTGTTTTTATTCTCAAAATTCCATCTTTATCTTTGAATGGACACAGATGAATAATCTTCACAATTATTGAATTGTTCTTCCTGAACCATTTTTAAAAGGAGTTTTTCTGCATCCTGGAATTCTTCTAATGATAAATTTCCGTCTTTCCTTTTGTTTGCATTGAGACAGTTGAAACTAAATCTCTTTATCCATCCCATGAGATTGACAATCTGGGAATAATTTGAAAAATATCTGTAAAAATGGGAATAATCGTACTGAGTGCTCAGCAAAGAAGATGTATTCTTCTTATTCTCTTCAACAATGTGTTTCTCGAAATCTTCATAATTTTGTTTAGGCCATTTATCAATATTTATGAGCCAATTTGGTCCCTCCCATCATTTTGATTCTAATAATTGTTTCGGTGAACGTCCTCTTGAGGGAAGATCAGCAGGGTTCAATTCCCCTGGAACGTGAAACCAATTTTCCTTTTCGGTTAATTTTCTGATTTCTTGAACTCTATTCCAGACGAAAGTTTTCCATTGATCTTCTCTAAGGATCCAACTCAAAACAGTGGTGGAATCAGTCCAACAATATACTTTGACATCATATTTTCCGATATTGTCTAAAACTGATCTCAACAGAATTTCTCCTTTGAACAAATTGACGATTCCAAGAAAGGAGTTACTGACAATCCAAAATCTGCCTATTCAGGTCATTTATCAATATCATTTTCTGGTCCAAGACGCGAAGATCTCCTTGTACTGAACGACAAGCGTAAGGATGCCTCCGAGAATTGGTTGCGCAGTAGACAAAACCCTGGAGTGGGGCAGGAGCTCAATAGCTCTGCCTTATTAAACAGTAGTCGATCTTTGTCGCACATCTACTCACGCTTTCTATCGTTTGCGTATCTCAGAGGCATCCTTACGCTTGCCGATCTGTACATTCAGCATATCAGGAACTGTATTATTCAACTCAGCATTAATACTTTCATAAATCCTTAGAAAAGCGGTTCTAATGGATATCTAGGGCTCTATTCAATTTCTCCATCGACCACGGTCCTGTCACGGTCGCCAAACTTAACGTATTCTTGCACCTACCTGGTGTAAGGATAAGATCGAAGGACTAATGGAGGGAGAAAGACTGTATAATTGCTTCACCTCATTTGGTTGTTATTTCATAACACTATGTTATTTTTCAAATCTGTGTATAATTATGTCGTTGCGAGGATACAAAAAATAATATATATTCGTACAACTAAACAACGAGATTTCATTCACATCTCTATAAAAAAAACAAACTACAGTCCATTAAAAGCAGTATTCACAAAAGGGGAAACCAACTTCGTCTAAAAACTTAAGGAGCGGACATACAGTCCCAACATTGGTCCTATTTGAGCCGATACGAGGTAAGAAATAGAAACCCAAAGAAACGTCAAGAGAAACGTCAAGATAACTTCATACAAGTCATACAACTTCAATTCGAAAGCGAACCGAACAGAAGATCTGTGAGTCATTCCTATCCTGTTCCTACTTCATTCTATCCCATTTTCCCTGAGTTAATGGTCTATTTGCACAACATTTGATATGACAGACCTTCAAAAGCTCATAGGTAAACGCGCCACAATCAAGGGCCAAGTCACCAGATTTTCTAACATCATCAAGTTTTTCTATGTAAAAACGTCATCAATTCATGAACTTCAATTGCGTGTAGAAAAAATCAGTGACGCTTTGGATCAATTCCAAGAAATACAATCAGAAATAGAGTCTCTTCCAAATCAAGATTTAGATGATAATGAAAGACAGGCATTCGAAGATTCATTCTTTGCTGCAATGGGATTAGCAAAAGAAATAATCTTCAAATGGCAGAATGGGATTCATACACGTTCATCAGTAACAAATTTGAGTGTTGAGAGTAACCGTAGCAACAACCAACTCATCAATCCAACAAATTCAACTAATCAAATTCTACAGGATCCTTTAATGCACAGTCCTATTCCAAACAGTACTTCTCAGAATCACAATAATAATATCGCGCAGAAAATTAATATACCGGCGAAGGTAAATTTGCCAACCATCAGCCTACCTAGTTTTTATGGCCATTATTATCAATGGATGGCTTTCCGCGATACATTCACAAGTTTCATTCACGAAAACGAAGGTCTGCCTGATATTCAGAAATTTAATTATCTGCAATCGTGTTTGAAAGGTGAAGCCGCCCAATTTATCCAATCTTTAGATATATCAAGTAAAAATTATAATATTGCTTGGACAATGCTCAAAGATAGGTATGAAAATAGAAAACTTATTATTCATACCCATGTAAAATCTCTATTTGATTTACCAGTTCTAAAAAGTAAATCATTCATCCTCCTAAGAAAGCTTCTTGATAATTTCAACAAAAATCTTAGAGCACTGTCCGCATTAGGTCAAGAAACGGAAACATGGGACACACTTCTTGTATATATCTTGGCGTCAAAACTAGATCCACTTTCAAAACGAGAGTGGGAACATCACACGAAAGATACTGAAAATCCAACAATCATAGAACTAACATCATTTGTAACTAAACGTTGTCAGTGGTTAGAAACGCTTGAAAATAAATCTAAGCATTTCCAAAAAAACAATCAATCACATGAACAAAACTCCCTCACCCATGTATCAACGAACAAAATATCTTGTTCTTTCTGTAAAGGAAATCATTATAATCAATTATGTGACAAATTGAAAAGTGTGTCAGTTACAGAACGCATGTCAGAAGTGATAAAGAATAAATTATGCATCAACTGTTTACGTCCAAATCATTCTCAGAGAGATTGTAGATGTTATGGGTGCAAAATATGTAACAAAAAACATTTCACTTTGTTGCATAATTCTGAACACACAAATAATCAATTCCAAAATGCAAACGATAATTCAACAAACAACACATCAGATGATTCACTAAGACAATCTCAGCAAACATGCTCAAACGATACTTCTCTTGCACTAGCGCAAACCTTTCCTTCACATTCTTTTGCTTCTATCAGATCAAATTCGAATCAGATAATTTTAGCTACAGCACTCGTAGATATATACACAGGAAACAATTGGATAGTGCTTCTCAATCAAATTTTATCTCAGAAGAATTGGCAGAAAAACTTGAATTGAAATTTCAAAGAATCAACATTCCGAGTCTTAATAATTGTTTGAATAATATATCGCGCAAGGTCAACGCTACCATCACATATCTATTGATGGAAATTTCACTTCTTGTGAAAGCTTTCTGGTCATTAACAAAATCACTGATTTACCTCAGACATCTTTCGATATATCCAGTTTGAATATTCCCGCTGATATCATTCTGGCGGAATATTTTTGCAATATTTTCAGTAAAATTGATCTATTATTGGGTGCCATTATATTTTTTGAAATACTTTGTGGAAGGCAAATCAAAACTGGAAAAAATACTCCTATTTTGCAACAAACAAAACTGGGCTGTATATTATCGGGTCCTATGTATACAAGTCATAATTCTAATTTAATCTGTCATTTGTCCATATCAAATACAGATTTAAACAATCAACTTGAACGCTTTTGGGAGATAGAAGAGATAAATAACAAATTTGATCAATACTCAAAAGAAGAAAGGGAATGTGAACATTTTATCAAAACCTTCAAAAGACACACGGACGGTAGATTCGAAGTGAGTTTGCCACTTAAACATGACAAGGAAAAGTTAGGTTCATCAATCGAAAATGCATTAAGACGATTTGAAATGCTTGAAAGATGATTCAAAAGAGATCCCGAATTCAAATCTAGATATGTACAATTTTTGACGGAATACGAAAAACTCGGTCATATGAAAGAAATTAATTTGATTGACGATAACCCCCATTCAATAAAATATTATATTCCCCATCATGGAGTCCTCAAACAGGACAGTTATACTACGAAACTTCGAGTAGTATTTGATGCATCAAGTAAATCAACTTCGGGATGGTCATTGAATGATATTTTGAAAGTTGGGCAAACAATTTAACCGCGGAGTTATTTTCAATTGCACTGAATTTTCGTTTACATAGTATTGTTTTTACCGCAGATTGTGAAAAAATGTATAGGCAAATAAACATCGCCCCGGAAGACAGAGATTTGCACAGAATAGTTTGGCTTTCGGATCCTTCAGAATATCTAAAACATTTTCAATTAGGCACAGTAGTATATGGACAAGCAAGTTCTTCCTTTTTAGCTTGTCGTTCACTCTATCAAACTGCCATTGATAACGAAAATAAATATCCAAAGGCTAGTAGCATAATCAAAAATTGTTTTTATGTGGATGATCTGATAAGTGGGGCCGAAACAGTGGAAGAAGCCAATCTTCTGAAAAGTCAGATCGTTGAAATCCTCGAAAGCGGTAAGTTCCATCTACGAAAATGGGCATCAAATCATCCTGAATTATTAGAATATACAAGTGATAACACTTTCGAAAACCTACTTCAATACATTTCTCCTGGAAAGGAGACTATAAAAACATTGGGCTTGGCTTGGAATCCAAACCGCGATATCTTTGTTTTCAAATCAAATCTTGAAGAATCAAAACTGATTACAAAACGTGTGGTTCTTAGTAAAATCGCGAAAATATTTGATCCCTTGGGCTTAATCGGACCTGTAGTTGTACAGGCGAAATTTATTTTACAAAAGCTCTGGCAGGAAAAGATTGGTTGGGATGACCGAATTCCTGGCGAGTTATTTCAGGACTGGTCAACGTTCAATATGAAAGTAACAAAACTCAATCATATTGAAATTCCACGTCAAGTGACAATTTCTCAATTTATCAATCAACAAATTCATGGCTTTTGTGACTCCAGTCAAAAAGCTTACGGCGCATGCGTATATTTGCGATCTACATGCCAAAACGGTTCTCATAAAGTTATATTAATGTGCGCTAAATCAAAAATTGCTTCTATAAAAAGAACAAGGACACTTCCTTGCTTAGAGCTGTGCGGAGCTACACTGCTTGCAAATCTAACTCAAAAAGTGAAAGATTCATTAAAATTCAATCACATCGAAACATTTTATTGGTGTAACTCTTCTATTGTCATATCATGGATTGCAGGAGATCCACACAATTGGAAAACGTTTGTCGCAAATCGTGTGGCTGAAATCCATGAAGTGACTGGAACAAATAATTGGCGATACGTTCCGTCTCAGCAAAACCCTGCAGACATTATTTCAAGAGGCTGTAACCCAGAGCAATTATCGAAAAAGGAACTGTGGTGGACAGGTCCTGAATTTTTAATTGAAAGTGAAAAAGCATGGCCAAAAAATATAATTTGTTCATCAGAAAATCTTCCTGAAAAACGGAACAAACAAGAATTAATTTTCATGTGTTATAATGATGAAAATATTTTCGAACGATGTTCATCTTTCACAAAAACTCACAGAGTATTCACATACATGCTGCGATTCATCCATAATTCGTAAACAAAAAACAAACCCGACAGAATAAAGGGTGATCTGACAACTAACGAACTAGAAAGGTCCCTCTTCCTTCTGATTAAAATAGTACAATCAATCTACTACGCGAATGAAATTAAATGTTTGAAAAACAATAAAATTCTTCCCCGAACAAATAAACTCTCACCTTTAAATCCATTTTTAGATTCAAATGATCTATTGAGAGTTGGCGGTCGTCTTAAAAATTCTCCTATTTTTTATGATGTAAAATATCCTATATTATTGCCCCCGATCATAAGTTCACAAATATGTTGATAGAGTATGAACATAAAATATCACTCCATGCTGGTCCACTAGCGGTTTTAGCTAGATTAAGAAAACGATATTGGATTCCGAACGGAAAAAATAAGGTGAGAGGTATAATACGTAAGTGTATTCCTTGTTTCAGAGCAATACCACATACTATTACACCCATGATGGGCGATTTACCTAAAACACGATTGACACCTTTGAGGCCGTTTTCTGTAGTAGGAATAGATTTCGCTGCACCGATACTTGTGAAAGATGGTCGCTTGAAAACTAGAAAATTGGTGAAGACATACATATGCATATTTATATGTTTCGCGACAAAGGCCGTTCATATTGAACTAGCTAGCGATTTATCAACTCCAACATTTTTAAACTACCTAAAAAGATTCGTTTCTCGCCGAGGTCTTTGTTCTGAAATATATTCAGACAATGGCAGTAATTTAATTGGTGCTGATAACGAATTCAAAGCAATCATTCGAGAAATAAAAAATCTTGATCATACAAATGAATTTCGCAATTTTTTATTATAAAATCATATTAAATGGCATTTCAAAACCCCCTTAGCACTCCATCAGGGTGGACTATGGGAAGCCGCTGTTAAATCCGCGAAAAACATCTGATCATAGTGGTCGGTAATGCACACCTCACTTTTGAAGGTCTTTATACAGTGTTATGTCAAATCGAAGCTGTTCTCAACTCTCGCCCTCTAACACCATTATCAAATGATCCTTCTGGTCCAACCTTCCTCACTCCTGCTCATTTCCTACTCAATGACTCATTGTTAGCTGTTTCTCAACGAGATGTTGCTGCTATCTCATCGAATCGACTCGATCACTACCGTCGACTACAACAGATTATGCAACACTTTTGGAAACGCTGGTCGTCTGAATATGTAACATCCCTGCAACAACGCCAAAAATGGTTCATCAAATCACCAAACAGAATAAACGTTGGAGACCTGGTTGTGGTAAAGGAAGATAACTCACCACCTCTACAGTGGAAAGTTGGCAGAGTATCAGAAATTCATCCTGGAAAAGATGACGTCATTCGAATTGTTAGTGTTCAAACGAAGAATGGTGTTATAGACCGAAGTGTTTCGAAAGTCAGTGTATTTCCAATTTATTCTGAGAACTGAATCACGTTATATTTTTTAATTGTTATTAATGTTCATTGAAAGCTTCGCATTTCAAGGCGGGCGGGATGTATAATTCCTTCACCTCATTTGGTTGTTATTTCATAACACTTAGTATGTTATTTTTCAAATCTATGTATAATTATGTCGTTGCGAGAATACAAATATAATATATATTCGTACAACTAAACAACGAGATTTCATTCACATCTGTATAAAAAAAAAACTACAGTCCATTAAAAGCAGTATTCACAAAAGGGGAAACCAACTTCGTCTAAAAACTCAAGAAGCGGACATACAGTCCCAACAAAGACTTCTAGTAATTGTATTAATTGCTCAAAAAGTAAAAACTTCTATTTACAAAAGTGAAATTCTATTTAATATCAAAAAGTATCATAATTTCAAAATCAAAAAATAGTAGAATGCTTCTATACAGTGTCTTCAATTCCTAACAGTTGGGATAGCTAGTGCAGAGGAGGAAATGAACAAATACAAATAAAATTCCATTTCAAAATATTATGTCACTTCTACCACTTTTCACCTCACTCGAATCGCCTTCGAAAATATTCATATGATTCAAAAATTGAATAAGTGAAGATACATCATCACAACATTTAATTGATGAAAATACATTATTATAATTTTCATGGTCATACCTACAACTGTTCAAACAAAAATGACCAATATGTGAAGATTACCTTGGGAAGGAAGTATTCTTAACAACAACTGGAGTTTTGGATTATAACTTTATTTATGAAGGCAAAACATTAAAAAATATACAGAGTGTCCCAGGACTCCCAGGGCTTCCTCTTTTCCTCTCGGGAATGTATAGATGATATCAAAATATCACCAGTACTCTATATTACCTACGGGCCCTCGAAGTTACAAAATGAAAAATGCTTTTCTTTGATAACTTGATAACAAATCGACCAAATTTTGATGATTGACTAAACAAATGAATTCCTTCGATAAGGAAATGAGTCATTTGTTTTGCTACAAAGTCAGGAACGGACTGCTCCTGATGGTCTTTACCAAAAACTTTGAAATGACGGATATTTTTCGATGTTTTTCAACAAAGAAGTTGTGAATAAAAGTATTCGTGTGTAAGTAAAGTCGATCGGGGCAACGATTTTTGATGAAAACGCAGTTTTACTCGGCTTCAAACCCGAAACTCCACCATTATTTGAAATAAAAAATTTTCAAAGCCGAAATAATAATGATAACTTTAATTCAGCAACATTTATACCAGGGATGATCAAAATTATGCTGAAATAAAGTCACAAACAAAAAGTACAGTACTTATTTGAAAATTTCTTTCTTAATTGTGAAAGCAGATATTTTTCAAATAGATTCGTGGTGTTTTTTAATTGACAAGCTATTCCAACTTGAAATATCGAATTCAGTATATATTCAGTACGTATGGAATAATCAAGTTTCGTGTTGGTCTGTTTTCTGAATCTCAAGAAACTCGAAATTTGAGTGTTTCAAATTCTTCTTCACAGCTCAAATGTTGCGAAGTTTCACTAATAATGTAATTTTATGTGAAAAAATCAACACGAATATAAATTTAGCTAAAAAAAATGCAAACCGGAAAAATGTGTAAACTAACACATGGCAAACGAATAAACTACAAAAACGGCTGGACATGAATGCATGATAAAAATCCAGTAAATACCTAATCCTGTTCCATTTCTTCTACAGATGTTAAACACAAAACCCTTGAAACAGAAATAAAATAGTTTTGATAAAGAAAGCGGAATTGGAATACGATTTTGTTTTGTTGAGTGGGTCGTTGTCATGTGATTGTCACCGTATTGCCAATATTCTAGAGAAATATTAAATATGTCATAATTTCAATGAATTTTATGTTCTACACTTATCTCATGTTGTTAAAACAACCTCAAGAGATGTATATAGTATCTACCTATCCATCTATTCATTTCTGCATTCGAAATCGAGAAAAATCTCAGTTTATCTTCAAACTAACTGGAATCCAAAGAATGGATTCCCACATAATTCTGTTATCGTTTGACCTGGGGAATAAAGGACGTCAACCCTTGACGTATGACGTAATGAGTGAGCGTCCCCTTTAAATGCTCTAAATATCCCGAATTCCCTGGCGAACCCTTTGCATATATTAAAATCCATCAGAAAAAAGATTGCGTTCTTGGTAATAGGATGGACGAAGTTTGTTGAAATAACTGCTTTCTTTTCAATGGGATGGACGAAGATTGTTGAAATTTTGAAAACGGGAAACAATCTCAATTGAAAATTGAAAAAACTGAACTCCTCTGGAAATAGAAAAAACCTAAGATAAAAATTAAGCAGTTTTTTGTAATAATAATTTACTAACCACTTTGGTACAATAGGGTACAAATGGTAGGTCAGATAAAAGGTATACAAATATATAAAAAAAGTTTAAAATAAAAATATATGTACATTGTAACGATGAAAAATAACAGACACAGTAATTGAATAAAACTTCAACGTCACAGCTTTATAAAAGAAGTGGGTCAAAATTCTGAAACTGGACTGTCACTGTATTAAAGCTATAGTATAATTTAGCTTTTACTGTCCAGACACTAGTAACTTTCATAGAAGTCAATAACTTGAATATAAAGCAAACATACTTTGGAAATTATTTCACTCTTTCTTTTTTAGAATTTTAGTAAATTAAGTGATAATCAATGTCCCTAGCTTTTATCGTCATTCCTCTGCCATAATTTCAAAATTCACTAATTGTACAGTAGATGACGCCTTTTCAGTTGTGGCTGTTACAGAAGGCAAGTTGAAGTTTCATGAGTTGAAAAATAGGGCTGTTCATAAAAGGAATTGTCGTGGTTGTTTGTTACTGGTGGATTTAGAAGGAAATCATTATACAGTTCCGTTCAAACATTATAGAGAGTTTCTCTCTCGTGTATTTCCTTATGCAAAATGTGAGATTATAGAATTAGGGAGTGGTGAATTATTTCACGGAAACATGGAGAATCGTCATTTCTCTGATGGCGTCATTCATCTGGCTCCTTGTCAGAGAGAGGAATGATGTTATTATGACCTACATCTTTTTTGTAGTAAATATTAGGAATTGTCTAAAGCTCAGAAAGACAGTTTAACAGATCATCTTGCAACTTTAATAACCATATTGCTCTATTTTTGGCTTATTGGCCTTTAGTTCAAATACATTGGCAGTAGTAAATTCAACTTTGTCATCATAACTTAAAACCATTGATTAGATCTAATTTTTTAACTGCTGATACCATTGAAAGTGGTAGTTTGTTTGAAATTGGTGAATTCAGTTGACAGTTTTACCCATTCTAACAATTTATTTTTTCAAGAATAAAAGTTTTTAAAAATTTACTGATGAAGCTTTTTTCAAAACCACGTTTAAAATTCGAAAAATCGAAAATTTACATAACTTGATAATAAACAATTATAACTAATATAAAATTCAGCCGCCACGGTAATTCAAATTTTTTAGAGTTTTCATGATACAAATAACATAGTTACAAAAATTTTGACCCAAGTACATGCAATTTAATAAATAATCAGGAAGTAGCATTCAGATACTCTTGCACTATCTTGCAGAGTAGCACCTGTCAATCAATAAACATTGAACTTTATTGCAAAAATCAAAATGTATTTATAGGAACTCATTAACATTTCCAACTATAATCTTATCGATGATAGAACATTAGGGTACATAGGGGGTATAAAAATCACTTTTTGGGATTTTTTATCTAGCACTATTCCAGAACCAAGATGTTAATGTATTTTGGTGGGACAGCATAGTTTCAGTCTATTCTAAGTGATAAACGTAATTTGTGTCTTGATGACTCTCTCTGTTTGAAATATGAATTTTCAAACTTTTGAATTAAGTATACCCCTTCACTGAAAACAATTGACTGGTCGTTTTTTACAAAAAAATTATTAATTGCTACTGTTGATTGAACAAAAGATGAGGTAGCTTTTTGATGACTTCAATTGTTCAATGTTACCTATATCTTGCACCAAAAATATATAATGAAATTCCAAATTGTTTAAAACAACTCAACTCCCTCATGATGTTCAAATCCAAGCTCAAAATATGGTTACTAACTAAATCCCGTCAAGAGATTCAAAAACTCGTAGACCTGAAAATCAATTAACACTTCCACCACTATTTCCCTCACCACAATAATCATCAAATGTTATGATAGATGTAGAATTGTATTTGTTAATTTTTTATTTCTAATTTCATAAATTTAATGCATTATATAAATTGTATCACATGGGTCACTTGAATTTATTCGCAAGAAATCTCTTTATTTTAGGCATGCGCATGAATGACTAAATATACATACTTAAGTATTATGGTTTGTAAATGAATTGAAGTATGTATGTGAATAAATATTATTATAATTATTATTATTTAGATACAGGGTACATTACATTTTTTTTAGATCTTTTTCAATTATCTCAAAAACTGTTCCTTTAATTTTGACCAATTTTTATAATATATGAAAGTTTTGTCAACTTTATATTTTGTGTTTATAAGATAGGCATTATTGACGAAGGTAAATAAAAAAAAATGTAATGCACCCTGTATCCATATGAAACGTAACATTGAACAATTGAATTCATCAGAAAGCTACCATATTTTCAATTGTTTTCCGTGTATAGGAGTATAATTCAAAATTTAAAAGAAATCATGTTACAAACGAAGAGAGTCATCAAGAAACAAAACACGTGTTTATCGCTTAGAATACACTGAAACTACGATGTCTAACCGAAATATAACTTGTTGGTTCTGGATAAACAGTGCTAGAAAAAAATCCCGAGAGTTGTTTTTTTTACTATGCCCCGTATACACCCTAATGGATTATCATCAATAAGATTCTAATTGGACATGTTAACGAGTTTTGATAAATATGTTTCGATCCTGTATTTGTATTATTTTGACTATCAAAATAGTGTTTTTCATTGTCGATCCTACCCAATTACGACGTTTACATCTCAGGAAAGACTCTTCAAAAAAACGAGAATTTCGATGTTTCTCAAAATGTCATGATTTTTTTTAACCCTAGTCAAGACCAGCTGCATCGTTGGAAAAATAAATTCTCAGTTCCGAAAAGTTATCAGTGACAAAAATATGCCGAACAAATCCAAATAATATGATGTACAAATTAATGTCATTCAAAAACCATTCATATACATTTTGTTTATTATATGACAATTCAAGCAGACCTACTCAGCACCGACATACGATTAAACTCGACGATGAAAATATACGTAAATATTTTCGAAATGAAAAAAAAATTATGTCATAACCTTGGATACAAATGTGTTTGTTACACGCGTTGCAGATAAATGTTATCAGCTTATCAGTGCAAGATTAACAGAAGCACTGAAATACGCATTCGGTTTTTTATGTAATTTCTATCGTACCAAAGGTTTATCGAAGCATTGATTGAGTTCTACATTTGCTCCATAGAGATGATTATTCGTCGAGGGGGAAACATCTCCTCTAAATATCGTACAACTAGAAATTTTGAGTCATTTAAGTCAATTTTCAGTCAACAAATTTCCGCTTCAGTCATCAGTTTGAGTCTTTCAGTCATCGGCTTGAGTCTTCCAGTCATCGGTTTGAGTCTTTCAGTCTTTTAACTATTATAAGTCTCGTACACATTTTAGCGAGATGTTTCCCTCTCTTTATTCGTTGGGCTTGGACAGGACAATTCTAAAGTTGACCACCTACCCTAGCACTGATGGGAGGCGAGAACCTCGAAACTTGTCTGCAGGTAGCCCCAGCGAAATGAAGGATGATAGCTACTGTTTGATTACAATGAGGAACGTTGCGTAAATATCTGTCAGATGCAGTTCAATGTCCGTCGTGGTATCAAACAGGGAAGTAGTTGTTTTCTGTCAGATATTTGCCTCATATTTTACACATCGAGGGAATGTCTGGAAAGAATGATATTTCGAAATCGTCGAATGAATAAAAAAACTGACTGAACATATCTGTAAAAAGAATTGAAATGGCAACACCGCGGACGTTCACTCCTCAATCCCCCTTAAATACACTCCACGTCAGAAACTGTGGCCAGGAAAATGTGGCCAACTTCACACTAATTCATTTCCTTAGTTCTTTATTATTCAGATTTTTATAAAAATGGTTATAAAATATTGATTTATTCAAATAATTTCCTATTTCGAAATTATTTTTTTAATCATCAAACGCTGTAAATGATTGAAAGATAAGTTTACTTTTTCAGCCTTCAAAATTTGAATAATTGAACAACAGTATAAAAAAACGTCCAGTTAGATATTTTAAGGTTGACAAACTCGTTTAAAGAATAGAAAAAAAATAATTATCCCACAAAGTTTTATACGCATAGGCTCTTGGCAGATATAATATGCAATTTGTTTTTATAGTTGGTAGCTATCGCGGATGGTAGCGACATATTCGGGGCGTCGTTATCGGACAATTTTAATAGGACGATAATAATTATAATTAATAAACTTTGATGGCCTTCTGAAGCAGATATGAAATGATCTCCAAATTTTCCTACATTTTCCTTGTTATCGAACGTTTTTCCGTTTTTAATCTGTTCTGTATAGATGGATGAACAGTTTTTCAAAATATTTGCTCTTGTTTCGCAAGGAATTCAAGAGGCTCATGATTAACATGAATAATTACAAGGATTAAAATAGATAAGTGAAAGAATTATTCCACAACATTCTCCGGGCGTCGCGAGAGTCTACTTTGGTACTTCGATACAATTCTGTAGCTGTTTTCACCTCAACAACCCTAGCCAGAGAGAGGCTGGCTGGTTTACAAAGACTGGTCATGCTCGGGGTCACTGGTGCTATATCCAGCACATCTACGATCAACCTGGAGGTGATACTGAACCTTCCTCCTCCTTACATATTGCAGCGGAAGCGAGGATAGAAGCCTCCAGACTGAAGTGTCTGTGCCAATGGACTCTCCGCATTTACGGCAAGTGGGGTTGTCTTCTATACCTATAAGTGATAGGTGTCTGCCTAACTTGCTATGTCCTGTTAGTATTCCTATGGAGGCGTAGTGTTGGCGGTTTCAGCCTAAGAGCCATGCCGTCCTTGACTTACTGGAGCCGGCCACAAAGTCTTTCGACTGCCTGCAGCCGGTATTATCCCTCCAAAGTTTATTCAGCTCTTCTTCCGCCCACTTGTCAAGGGCTAGTACAGGCCCCGGCCCACAGTATGGTGTTGCAGATTTGGATCTGGCAAGTCCGTCTGCCACCTCGTTTCCGCGCACCCCTCTGTGACCCGGGACCAAACCAGCTGAACTTCCTTCGTTTCAGCTAGCTTTTCGAGCGCATCTCCGCATTTCTGTTTAGGATGGCAGATGGCTCTGAGCGCTGCCTGACTATCCGAACAGATATACATTTTCTGCTCTGGCCCTTCTTTCACCTCTTGCCTCGTTATTTATTTACCCAAAGCGAAGCTTTCTCGTACCTTTCTTCCCTCCAGGTTGATGCCTGCACCCGAAACCTGTTTTGGTCAGACAGACGCGAGCCGTCCGTATAACATATTAGTCTTCCCGTGCGAAACTCCACCGTATTTCCTTCCCATTGTTCTCTGCTTCTCTTCCATCGCAGTCTATCTTGTGCGCTTTTCACTCTGACATCAGTCTAAGTCTATCCGTACTCAAACCACAATATTCAAAGCCGAGGTAATGGCTATTTCCGTTTGCACGACACGAGAGAGATTCTAAGGAGCCCTAGAAACCAACCCACAGTCATTCTCACCGACAGCCAGGCGGCAATAAAGGCCATGCAATCATGCAGGTTTTCTTCCAAACTAGTTGGGGAGACTCACTAAAACCTCAGAGATCTAGAAGCACAGAACAAGGTGAAACTTGTCTGGGTTAAGAACCATCACCAATCCTCTTGGGAGAACGCCTACTCAGAACTACCTGTATTTCGGCCGATAGCCAGTCCCACCGAGCAATAATAATAATAAAGCGTTGCAGCAAGAAAACACAAAGTCGACTCCACAATTTAATATTGCCAACTGGGTATTGTAATGGTGTACGGCAAGTGCTATCAATCAGCTAAACCGTAGTGTTAAAAGGACATGTTTCGAGCCTATATAGGCTCATCATCAGATTATAATAATTCTACAATAAAGGAAACACAAAATAACTTAATGTAACAAGGTATGTTATAAGTACTTACATGGAGAGGAAAAATTATTGCAATAAAATATTATGAAAGTTAAAAATTGTATTTCTACATGTTGCCTAATAGGCCATCATGTGCAATATCATTAGGAAATCAAAAAACTAACAAAATGGAGAAGAGGGCGGCTATAGAGCCTTAGCGCCCTTTTTTTTCGAAAGAAAAGGGTGCTAAGGCTCTATAGCCGCCCTCTTCTCCATTTTGTTAGTTTTTTTATTTCCTAATGATATTGCACATGATGGCCTATTAGGCAACATGTAGAAATACAATTTTTAACTTTCATAATATTTTATTGCAATAATTTTTCCTCTCCATGTAAGTACCTATAACATACCTTGTTACATTAAGTTATTTTGTGTTTCCTTTATTGTAGAATTATTATAAGCTGATGATGAGCCTATATAGGCTCGAAACATGTCCTTTTAACACTACGGTTTAGCTGATTGATAGCACTTGCCGTACACCATTACAATACCCAGTTGGTAATATTAAATTGTGGAGACGACTTTGTGTTTTCTTGCTGCATCGCTTAACTATACCACTCCACTTCGAGATACAATGGACTTCTACCACAGAATAATAATAATTGTCAGATAGAGACAGAAAAATAATAAAACGTCATCAGAAATTTTGCCAAAACAGTAGTTTGTAACTGGTGACAATAACTTTGCATCTTTCCCATAATAGAATTGCTTGCACATTTCTCACGAGTGTTTAATTTTCAACCATAATCTGGATTTCCAAATGAACTGTTGCGTCGCTACCATTCTTCGGGTCGGGAGTTACCAAATTAAAATTCACGCAGGTGTTTCGTTATTCGTTAATTGACACACATAAATACTGTGACTTTTATAAATGCAAAATTCGTTACAATTCTACAAATCTTAACTATTTCCTGTATGCGTCTAGAAAGTATTTTTCCCAAATTGAATTAATCATCTCCCCATTATTGCTTTTTATAGTGTCTCACATTTTGATATGCTTTATGTTAACCTCGTGTTAACCACTCAATTTTATAATATCTGAGTTTGTTGTAATTTTGAGTGTTAGTTTACGGAAAAAGTATTTGTTGTATCTTTTTATGTTTTATACCACATCTATTTGTAGGCAGCTTTACTGCAGTTTCACAGTGAAACTGCCTATATCGACATAATAAAACGAACACTATAAACTGAGCTAATGAATAAATATCGTTAAATGGCTCAAAAACCCTTAAATCTATACGCGGTCTGTCATTAGTGACTAACCTTCATTAATGGCTTTTACCTGAAACCGGTTTAATTGCAACATGAGTGAGCTGCCTTAAAAATTGGCGAATAGACCAAATCCAGTTGATCATTCAGTAGGTTACATCCGCAATATTTGTATTTATGAATTTCTAAGGATTCTAAATAATTCAGTTTCCAACCCTTGCTTGCATAGTGCAAAATTTCCGCATCGTTCCGATTCGGCAACTGGTGGTTGCATTCCAAGGAATGGTTTGAAAACGTTGAATCATTTTTTCCCGAATCTTTTTGAAAAATTACGTCCACATCGTCCGACATAACACCGACACTCTGGACACTTATAAACTCCAGATTTTTCCATTTTGTTTATTCTATCTTTGGCATTGAAAAAGAAATTAGACAATCTGGCATGCGGCCTGAATGCTACTTCTACATTATTTTTTTCTTTCTAAAGAATCCCGCAATATTATCTATGTTTTCGCGAAGTACGTTAAGGTTTACTAATGTTTCTGATTGTTTGACCTGGGGGTATATTAATTTTTACGAAAACTTAAGACTTTGCTTTCTGACTAAATTCTGAATTGTAGCTGCGTTGAAACCATTATTTTCTATCTGTATGATTGTTTTAATAATACTTAATGGTTTCAACCAGTCATAATTCAGGAAACCGATTTGCACAAACGAAGCGGTGTTGGATAGAGAATCGGAAGGCCTTCAAAACCAGAAGCCACGTGACCCCACTATAAATTTGAAAAAAAAAATGGTGTCCTTTTCACACTAGGGCACGTGACCAAAATAATTTTGATATGCAAGAAGCAGTAAAAGGGGTACCTTTTTACCTGAATCTTTCATAGTATGACTTCCGGTATAACCCGATATGGAGATTCAATGAAAATATTTAAGATGAATCCGAAATATACGAGAACTCAAAATACCAAATTTCGTTTCGAAATTCCAGGGATTGACAGAGATATAGATAGATAGACAAATATCATTTATTTTGCCAAAGATTACATTGTTGTAATATAAGTCATGTATATAAATAAACAAACAAATATAAAAACACTTATCTTTTAAAAATTCCTGCATGGAGAGTTTTCCTGAACACAGGATCTAAATATTTTTTTCTGGCAACTTATTGAAAATGCGCAACCCTATATATTCAGGTGAGTTATAGGTATACACATTTTTGCAAATGGCACACTAAAGTTATTTTTATTCTTGGTATTCATTGAATAAATATCTTTGTTCAGTTTTAAGCTGATGTTCTTATTTTAAAAAATGAATAAAGACATTTCCAAAATATATAATGAAGTGAGCGTTAATGTCCTAAACTCTACAAAAATGTTCCTGCAAGAATGTGTATATTTTATACCAGCAATATATCTGATGATGCGTTTTTGAGCAATCTTCTGCTAGGGTGCTTTCACCGCAAAGACAAATACCAAATCTAATGCGGGAATCTACTTGTACATAATTATACAGTCATCATCTGTCATCTAGTTAGAACACACTTAACATTTTTGAAAAGGTAATGTATTGAATTACAGTGTTTCACAGTGTGGTTTCCAAATAAGAGTTGGATCAATCTTGATTCCTAAAAAAGTACCTTGTCTCGAACCATACAGCATACAGTTGTTGATAGAGATATTGGATCACATACTTTTTGTCGGTTATGAAATGTCGCTAATTGAGTTTTTTCAGTATTGAAAAATAGTTGATGTTCATCAGACCACTCACGTGTATTTTCTAATAAATTTGTAATTTCCGTAGGTATAGGTACTTATATTTGTTCCTGATGGATTTGAGATGATTAAAGATAAGCCAACGTTTGTTTGAAAGTGGTTGACAATGTTTCACTTTGAGTAAGGTTATTCTGGACATTCATTGTCTAAAACAGAACAAAGAAAAATTCAATTCTCTGCAATTTTAAAAGATAAGTCATCTGCATACATTGTGAAAAACTGATTTTTCAGAAATAAATCAATGCTATTTACATAAATTAAGAAAAGGCAGGGTCCCAGCACCGAGCCTTGTGGCACACCAGATTCCACTAAAGTGTAGTCTGAATTAAATATTTTTATTTCAGTTAGATCTACATGCTGTATGAGAATAGGCCACTTCATTTCCGCCGCCCCATGTACCTTTCTAAAATAATAATTTTCCGTTACTACGGCCACTAGGACGCTATTGACAAATCCAGGACTGCCTTTTATTCCAGAGTCATACAGCTTTGATAGTAAAGTATCATGATTGACACAGTAGAATACCCTGCCCAGATCACAAAAGATCCCAACATGACACTCGGCGGCCTCAACACATTTGATAATTTGACTATGAAAAGAGTGAATTGTCGTACCAATAGATTTTCCTGCACGAAACCCATATTGTTTTTCTGTTAATATTTTAAATTTCACTAAGAAAATATCAAGACGTGATAAAAATGCGTATTAAAAAATTTTAGAAAACGAGATAGGAACCGTTACTGATGGTGTTTTCAAGCAGTGATTTGTCCTTTTTTTCAAAATTGGAATAATCTTACAAACTTTCAAACAGGAAGGAAATATGCCTGCAGTGAATGATGCTTTCACCAAGTAAGTGGCATTTTTACAGAAGATATGACCTTTTTCACTAAAAACATCAAACCCAGAAGAACTTTAATTTTTCAATTTGTGTTTAAGAAGTATTTCTAATTTACCTTCTCCATAAGGGATGAAAAAAAAAGAATCTTGTCGGATTACGCTGCATCTAATACATGGGTTCTAACCTTGCTAGTCAAATTTTCAATTATTGCTTGAACTGTTGAAAGATGAAGATGGATGACTCGTGGTTGACATATTTGAACGGTCCGAAATTCAGAATTACCATCGTTTCGTTCTAGGTAAATTTCAATGTAGTATGAAAAGTAATATCACTTTAAATAAATAACTTTCAGTTCTGAACAAGGAACCTGATGTATGCTTACTTATCCTTTGTTCTCGGGTTGCGTTACCATCACCCGTGCTACGAATTTAGCAATCGAACGTGGAAAGGAAAATGACAGAAGCGTGAAACGGGCTCCACTGGCGGTGTGGAGTGCCACTTACTCCTTGTAGATAATATCAAACATCCCCCAACTCCCACGGAACAGTCCCTTTGACACGACCTTGGCCGCGAGCGTCAGCCACTGACGTACTGGGGCGGAGGCGGGGCTCTTACATGCCTCATGGTTTCACTTTCACTCACTCTCCTTATTATCGTAGTGAAGGTTGTCTTAGGGGGTTTCTCGCAGTTCTTGAGTTTGCGACAACTGACAAATATGACTTGCTGGCACGAAATGAACTATATTTGTTAGTCGAGGGTGAGTTCTGGAAATGCTGTGGTCTCACTGACTGCCCACAATTAATGAAGCAAGTTATGTCCTCAGGGAGGTTTTTGTTTTAGAGATTGTAGTAATTAACATGTATCCAGAATTTGTTGAAAATTGTTCTAGCAACTTGCTGGTGGTAAGTAATTGTTTTATACAACAACCAATGAGGAAGCGAACTGCAAAATCGAAAAGGTGCCATATCAACACAACACAATTTTCAACTAATCAACCAATCTCGAAAGAAGAAAAATTAAACAATTAAAAAGAACAATCAAGTTCTATATTTTATAGGTAGATACTGCTACTTTTCTTTTAGGCCTAACCGTTCTGTTACAAGGAGTACTAGATGAACGATCAGACGAAACACATGATTCGTCATTTTGATCATTTGAATGTTGTAGAAAGGCTGCGCCTGAGGACTCTGAAAATATGGATTGAAATTAAGTATATTATATTCCACAATAAACTTTTATTTTATTATACTCCAAAATTATCGAGGGTAATACCACAGCCCAGATTTAGCCGGATATTTTTTGTGGGTGTTTTCGAATACTTACTTTCATTGGCAATTTAACGAGAGCTGTCAGATCTAGTTAAATTACCTACATGAAAGTAAGTATGAGAAAACCACCGGAAAAAATATCCTGCTAGATCTGAGCTCGCGTGGTATTTGGTAAGACAATCCCATGAATATCAATTCAATTAAACTTTATTTAATAACCTAATATGACAACAAATAGAAGAATAATGTTTATTAGAAAGAACAATACTTACTGGAATATTATTCGCTGTTTAATTCTGTTTTGATATTTACAATTGTCAAACTGACGCGCAACGCTTGATAAATGAACAGTAAATGCTAGCGTTGCTACGGTAACGTAATTTATCCGATATTTTTATCCACTTGCATTCTCCGAGCAAAAAAGGATACTTGCATTTCCCTTCTTTCCTATTTAGCCGATAGCAAACTACGATTTTGTATTCACAAATGGGAATTATTAGACCTGAGTGGGATTGTCATTCAATATACATAGCGACCATAACTACTGCTAACATTTTTTGTGTACATATCTATCAAACATAAGAATAACTTGACGAAACACTGTTGCCAACTAAGACATAGAACACCTTCAATATTGTGCTACCAATAAATGTGATCTTATCAAATCATCAAGATTTGAAGAACTCTCATCAATTTCATGTTTCCCATTACTAGGATAGACGGAATGATCAGGTATATATGCGTATTTGCGAGACTCAATTACAACTGGCAATTTTTCACTGATAATTTTAATCTGATCTAAATGTCTTTTCCACAGAGTTTCGCGAACGAAATTCCGAACTCCTAAACCTTTTTAAAATGCTTTGCTTCCATGCATGAGTCCTCAAAGTTACTAAAGTTGAAAATCAGGATACAATCAATATACACTGCAACTTTTTTTAGTCCCTCCTCTGTTAACTTTTGAACGGTTTGACATACAAACATGAAATAAAAACCATTTTGAATTGTATCACGGATACTACTTTCTGAAATAAAAGACATCTTGATTACTTGTTACAGGGGGCATGGGGGCAAATCAATTTAAAAAATTCAAATGGCATGAGGAGTCAAGTGACACAAGGTTGAAGAGAGAATTCAATTCTCTCTTCACCATTTGCACTCCAAATATCAAGTATAGGTAAGTGCAGATCTGAATGGTAAAAGACAAGAGACGGAAATTGTGAAAATAAGTATTACCGAAAATTAAAAAATATATATGGTTGAAAGTAGGAGATTTGAGCCGGTTCTGGGCCTCCCCCCACCACTATGACGTCATCGTTGACCTTGTGGTGACCTTCAGGGATGACCTTGGTGCATAAGTACCTTTGTGTAGGTCTATGACCTTTGCATGCCCTAGAGATGCCTTTGAAATTTTGTGTTTAACCTTGATTTATATTGTTGGGAGAGGTGTTCAGGGTTTGTGTTTAACCTTGAGATGACATTGTGATGACTTGGAATTTTTTTCATACACGGACAAGTACTTTTTGTAAGTACACATATTTTTTTTTACATCCATGTCTTGCATGACCTGCATGTATACCTACTACAGCTACTGTGTATGATTCTCATTTGTGGAGTACACATGAAAATCTATACCAAAGTATGGAGAAGGTACACGTCTGCACACCACGGAGATCCAGTCAGATATGTTAGCTCTGATTCCTCTCCCGTGATGTATACCTTGCGATGGTGGTGGGGGGAGAGGTCGCGTTACGTCAGCGCTATGCGCACGACGATTCACTGATGTGTGTCAGGTTCTCGCTCTCGACACGATGGAGTGGGTCTGCTGACGTCACACACCCATACGTTGCGGCTATGTAGCGACTACTATTTACTCTCCGTCATCTATCGATGCAATGCAAACTCACGCATGGTGGGTGCTTTGCATCGCACACGAAGTGCATAAGACTGTGGTGGGGGTGGTTCACTATCTATTATAAAAGAAGTGGGTATGGTGATATGAAATCAGAAGTTGTATACCTAGCAGTCGAGCAGTCAGCCAGAGAAGTTAATCCGTGCCTATACTTCATCTGCATGTGTGACTTCCGTGTGTAGTCACTATAAACTGTCTAGTTTGTAAGAGTACATGGGACAATCATGTGTCTTTTACAGATATTTGCAGAGATAATTCACGTCTGTACACCGCAGAAAACCAGCGACCGACGAATTTAAACTCTTATTTCTGTCTGGCTTGAGATCCATCTTTTGACCATGTGGGTGGGTGGTGTGAGGGTGTCTACTGGGTATACTGATCAAAGTTTTCCTTACTTTTGAAACTATTGAAGATTGATTATCAACACATGTAGGCTTTTATTTTACCACTCTTTTACTCTTTTAACGTTTCGAGTAGCGGTGGAGATGGGCGCTACTGTGTGGCAATGACCTCGAGATGTCATTGAAATTACTTTATAATTTGGTAGTTGTTTGACCTTGATGTAGATTTTTTTGTAGTGTTCAGGGTTTGAGTTTGACCTTGGCGTGACATTGGGATTTTGTTCATACACGGTAATGATGACGAGGCATGTTTCAAGTACCTCCAAGTGTTGCTACTGCGTATGACCTGTGTACTGTAATTGTGATCAAGTACTTGAGTACTTATTACCTTCATGTCTTGCAACTGTGTACGACCATATGTACTCCAGACTTGCTACTGTGTATGACCTTCATGTGTACATACAAGTACACATAAAAATCTGAAGTAGCGAGTCCGAGAATGCACACGTCCGTATACCACGGAGCTCCAGTCAGATATATGAACTCTGATCTGTTCAGTCTCAGCCCTCACTGTATCGATGCGGTGTTGGTGCGAACTTGCGCATGGTGGGGGCTTAGTGACGTAGGTGTTCGACCTTGAGATGAAATTTTGGTAATAGTTGGGAGAGATTTCATACACGGTAATGAAGATCTTGGTAGGGAACCTCCAGATCTCCTTGGTGGACACTTGGTAGGGAACCTCCAGATGTCCTTGGCGGACTTTGAAATTTTTCTTGTCGTATGACGTTGTGTTTGAACTCAGGGTACGTGTTTGACCTTGAGATGACATTAATAATAGTTGCACACAAGGTAGTGAAGATCTTTTGGTTGGGTACTGTTTTTTCCAGTGTTTGTCGTATGACTTTCACGTATACTCATCCCTACAATCAAGTTTGTAAAAAGTACACACAACATTCATTGAAGACTAGTGTAGCATTCATGTGTACCTACTCATTACAAACAACTCGATACAAGATTTGTAGAGACAACACACGTCTGTACACTACAGAAATCCATTGACGAATAGGATAAGCTCTCATTTGCCTCTGGCTTAGGATCGCTCTTCTGGCGTTGCTGGTGGGTGGGGGGTATGTGTCTACTGAAGAATAATAATCAACATGTGTTACCTTCACTTGTTCTTCAAGCTCGAAGACTTTTTTTTGTATGAACTTTATGTGTATACTCTCAACAAACTATTGAAACAGCACATAAAAAAACATTCAAGACAAATTCACTTTGACGTCATCATCATCAGTGACCTTCAACTTTATGTCTGGTGCATGGATGCCACTGTGTCAATGACCTCGAAATGTCCTTTTCGGATTCGAAAAATGTTCATGTTGTTTGACCTTGATGAAGGTAAAGTGTTTTTGTTTTTTCATCAGTATTCATGAGTGACCTTCATGTTTGACTTCCATATGTACTCTCACTACAAACTGTCTAGTTTCTAGAGAGTATGAACAAAAATTATTGGCACTATACTTAGAATTATGTGTACTCGCAACAAACTCTTTTGTGAAACAGAACAAATGATAAATCATTGTAAACTGATGAATCGTTCATTCACGTCTCATATTTGCGTCCCACATCTCCACTCTATGAAACTCCAGCGATGAATGTAAGATTCAGTTCCTATTCCTGGTGCCGTTCCCTCTCTGGCCTGGCGCCCCTCTTCTAACGTAGCGAGTGCTGTGGTGAGATTATGAACACTCGACTCGTTGCGAGTTTGACGTGACTCGTAGTGAAATGAACGTCGAGTCATAAGGAAACCACAGCGATTTTACTACGTATCGTGACAGCTCACGTATCGAGTGTTCATTATCCCACCTCTAGGTCGAATGTGACGTCACACTTGATCAAGTGCCACTGAGAGGTTTCGACTTCGTCGACTATTTCTGTCTCTCAACAAACAGTTGATCATGTAGGTACATAAAAACCTATTGAAGACTAATTCATCCACCTTGACGAAGTCCATTCAAGTAGTGGGGTTGTCTCGAGTGGATAATGTAGGTAAGTACATCAGACAATTCAGAAATGATCTATGAATATGATCAAAATCAATAGAAAAATAAATCATTCCCCTCTCTGTACTACCAATGGCAATTTTTTACTAATTTTCAAGTGCCCTAAGAGAATACCATCGTCCACTTAGACACACTTCTCTGGTGGGGTCGAATGTGACGTCACACTTGATCAAGTGCCACTGAGAGGTTTCGACTTCGTCGACTTTTTTCTGTCTCTCAACAAACAGTTGATCAAGTCGTAGCGAGTGATGGTGGGGTCGAATGTGACGTCACACTTGATCAAGTGCCACTGAGAGGTTCGTTTTCTGTCTCTCAACAAACAGTTGATCAAGTATGTAGGTACATAAAAACCTATTGAAGACTAATTCATCCACCTTGACGTCATCATTAGTGACCTACAGGTGTGATTTTTTTCGTCTGTGTACTCTCAATAACAGTAAAAGTTTGTGAAACAGTACATAAAAAACCCATAGAAGACTAATTCACTATGACGTCATCATCAGTGACCTTCAGATTGGTAATTGCATATTGCCTTTATGTGTACTCTCAACATCTCAAATAAAGACCAAACCCATTATAATATAATTCAGAGATGATCTATGAATATGATCAAAATCAGTAGAAAAATAAATCATTCCCCTCTCTGAACTACCAATGGCAATTTTTTACTAAGTTTCAAGTGCCCTTAGAGAATACCATCGTCCACTTAGACACACTTCTGAGCGCCAGTGGGTGTCATTCTTTCTCCTGTCTTCATATTATAAGTGCTGATTTTATTTCTGACCCCCCCCCCCCCCCCTCCAACCCCAAAGTAAATACTGTTACATCTTTCACTTTATATTAAATAACGATATTCGAACTGAATAGATATATTCGTCGAAATCAGAACTCAATTACGTCAATTTCTGACA
The DNA here is from genome assembly GCA_944452925.2 of Chrysolina oricalcia. Taxonomy (NCBI): domain Eukaryota; kingdom Metazoa; phylum Arthropoda; class Insecta; order Coleoptera; family Chrysomelidae; genus Chrysolina; species Chrysolina oricalcia. The sequence continues at coordinate 32,660,587 of OX101808.2, forward strand.
GAGACAATGATAATGTTTGAGACCTCCACAATTCTAACCTACAATCTACATTATGTTTGGATTGACGTAACCAAAAGAAGAGATAGTATTAAAGGTTCACGATGGAACACACACGAGTTAAGCTCAGTAACGCCATCTTCCGACAGACTATGCTAACTATACAGTAAAATCATTTCACGACTCCATAGTTTATGATGGGAATGTTGGTACCGTATCATGGGACACAACGATCTGACCATATATGTATCCTGATCGACTGAGATTTTTATGAATATGATTGCGAAAGCACTTAGTCTGAGAAGAAGAAGAGTATTTACAGTTGATTGAGCAATTTGCGAAATGCGTTCCCAATAGATGACGCTCAGAATTTAGGCGTGAATCAGCAGAAGAAATAAGTTTATCAGACATTTTTATCTAGTCAGGCATTACAACCTTTTGCATGAGGGCTCGTTCATACCCTTTCGAATATTCACAATTTTTCTGCGAATCGACGCTTTTAAGGCGAAAATATTGCGGAGAATGATGAACCAGCGTGTCATTTTTTTGGTAATGTAGTAATATTTAATCCCGATTACTGAAAAATTACAATATGTAATTCATAATTCATTAAAAAAAATTCGGATATTCGTAGGGGTATAAACGAGCCTTTACTCTCTGTTTTCGAATGGGAAATTATGTAAAGGAACTGTCTGTGGTACCATTGTTTAAATAGAAGTGAGATAGTAAGCCAACCCTATGTGATTAATATTAATGGATTCAAATGAAGGCGACATGTAGATGGCGTCAGTGGTCTGTCCTCCAAGTCATGTCGTAACTTCAATGATCTGACCTCCAAGTCATGTCGTAACTTGATTGAAACAATGGTACAACATTAAAATCAGGGTAGCCTGAAGAACCTGCATCAATATGACGTCAAATATTCATGTTTGTAACTAATCATGCCAGATGACACTTGAGTTTGGGTCCAATACCGATTCCAAAGGTACTAACTATCTAACTTCTATTTAAACAATGGTGTAACTATAGATGAAGCATTCAGTATTGGAGCACTGATCGAATACTTTTGATAATGGAACTTTTGACTTCTCTGTTGCCATTTGCAGTTATCTGATTCTAAATGTATGAACACTAGAAAATATCACTAAACCCCATTTGTTGCCAAGAATAGCAATAAATAATTCGAAAACAGTTCAAATAAATACACTACCGCTTAAGGCAAAATAGCTCGAATACTTTATATCAGTTCATTGAAATAATTATTGATGGCGCACCCATTTTGCGAAATGCGTTTCCGCTAGATGACGCTCAGAGTTTAGGCGCAAATCCCATGAGAGACCATAGTATTTCATTTTATTTTCTTTCAAATTTGAATTGATTACGGAAGATGTCGAAAGTTGAGGTAAATTTGTCAGACATTTTCACATACGTAGGCATTCGTCAAAGGCCACATAAAGAAGGCAACTCTTTGTTTTTTATCGGAAAATGATGGAAAGAAACTTTTCCTGCTGAACGATTGAAGCATTGGGGCACTGCACAAATACGCCTATTGTTTGGATGAGTGCTTAATTCTGACGCCATTTCGGTTATTATATTCTAAAACTATGAACATGAAGGAATATCACCAAACTCAATTTTATGTCCAAAATTCGATTAATTGTGAGAAAACAGATAAAATAGATACACTAGCTCTTATGGCAAAACAAGACCTTGCAACATTACATCAGTTCAACGAAATAATTATAGGTGTCGCACCCTTCGCGCAGGTCATGAAAACGAATTGGTTTATGGACGTTACCTGTTGCTGTTAGTAAAATTAAAAAACTCTTAAATATTTTCGTAGAGAATTGTCCAGCAGAAAGTCAATTTGTAATTATTAAAGTGTTTTGTAAGTCAATGATGCAAAAGTCACCCTTGTGATAAAAATCATAAAATGGTATGGACAACTTGAAAGGTAACTATTGAATTGTTCTTTGCATTTGAGTATTCATAATAATAATAGTGTTTTATAGGGTCATGGAACTGAATGGTATAGAAGTTTTTAGTCATAGAGAAATGGTCCAACTGAAAACCGTCCACAGAAGCTGCTTTCCATTTAACATAAGAAGATCCTCAGAGCTATCCGGAGCATATAATATGACCATGCGTTCTATTTAGTGAAGCTGCAAGCACCGGTTTACATGGCCCTTGCCCCTCGAGCACCACCCGTTTTATACGTGCATGAAGCACAAGTAGACAAAAGTCAAAACCACGAAAACACAGTTGTTGCGAAAAAGTCAGTGATAAAGTGTTGCTCAGAGGATTGCAGCTCTAGGGCTCAACACCCCTAAATGGAAAACGCCTAAAGAGTAGTACAAATATTAATAGCCCTAGTAAACTATACAGGAAGCTATTAGGAATTAATGTGAAAACGTGAATCTGATAGGTAGTATGAAGTGAATAAATTAAAACGAACATATATTTTTGTTTTTAATGAATCTTCCAGGTTTTCGGAGAAACCCCCTGAGAAGCAGAGCTTGTGCGAGCAAGGGTGACCCAGGGCCTACATCTTACGTAAAAGTGAATTCCGAACCACTTTGGCTCCATGACAGATGGACCTGGGCTGTCTGGGTTCGGAGGAAAACTCTTTATGTTCACATACAAAGATAAAAAGTAAGCATTTTACAAAATTTCACCTAAGGAAAGGAGAGGTTTTAATACAATCTTGGAATATTTTATCACTTCCGACATTTATTTACTTACGGTTGGCTCCATGACAGATGGACCTGGGCTGTCTGGGTTCGGAGGAAAACTCTTTATGTTCACATACAAAGATAAAAAGTAAGCATTTCACAAAATTTCACCTAAGGAAAGGAGAGGTTTTAATTTAATACAATTTTGGAATATTTTATCACTTCCGACATTTATTTATTTACGGGCAAGCCCAATCGAAGTATAAATTACAATTTTAAATTATAATTAACAAAAAATGGAATGTAAGACTGAAATGCAAATTACAATATGCTGGACTTCATTTGGTAACTTATTGTAGAAAGTAATAGCATTGTCCTATGGGGAGTTTTTTATAATTTGTCATTTGGTGTAGTGGGACTATCGGAAAATCACAATTTCTTGAATTATGGTTGTGTTGCTGTGTTCACAAATAATTTGGGGTATTGCTATTGTCTTTAGGAACTTAGAGAGAAAAACATGAAAAGAGACAGTGTTGACATAATTTGAACACATTCAAATGTATAAAATTTGTTGAAACTCACAGATTTCGGTACTGCCAGGTAATCAATTGAAAAACTTCTGTGTGTGGTTTACACTACATGCCACCATTTGTAATATTCATATTCTTAAAATTCTTTGGTGATTCTATGTGATATACAAATATGAACAACATAAATGTTTTTTAACAAACCCTGAAATCAGATTAAAAGAGAGCTGATGAAGGTTTTCAAATAATTTTTCGAAGAATCTCATGTTATTGTCAAACTTGTGATATTAGCCTTCTGACAGATGTTTAATTGACTTGTTTCCATTATTTGATAGTTGAAATATATTGTAAAATTCTATCTTGGGTTAATGCTAAGTATTGGTTCGCTATTTTACAGCAACTTACAATGCCTAATTTGAATCTTTAATCTAAAATTGGAACATTATATTGTTATAATAATAATAATAGGTTTTTTTCTTGCAAACTCTTCATTTCAATGTAACAAATATACTATACTGATAGGATTGAGAGTTGTATCGAATGATTCAGTTTTTTCAGTTTCCAAACCTGTGAAATATCTGATATATGGGATAGTATTTTGGAGAGTTTTCTGTAGTCATAATTTGCAGACTATCCTAATTCTACAGTATGCTCTATGTTATTTATACAAAAGTATTTGAATGCCAAAATTTTATAACACAAATCGAAAACAATCACGTTTTCACTAATTTTTTCTTTCATTTCATGTGGCCTACTCTTCACTGATGAAAGAATTGATTCTCAGGAGTACTCAGGCTGGGATGCCCTGGAGCACAAATAAACGTGCATGGTGTCCACTTTCATCTTGGCTGATGTATAATATGTAAATTATATTTTGAATATGCTGCATTTTTTTGTTATTACATGTAATACTGGTTGCCTAATCTCAGTATGGTAAATTTCAATACAAGCTTTGATTACATTAGAATGTGAAAAAATGTTAAATTAGAAATATACACGTTATTTGGTTCAACGATGTGCATTTATTATTATTATTACAAGTTATTGAGAATTTGAAGACTATTGTCTATAGGTAGATGTAGTGTGTAATTCTTAAAGAGTAGTTGGTACTGTCGTGGGGGTTTCCTTTAGTTGAAATAGCAAATACATTACCTTTTTTTTTGTTAAGTAGACTGTGAAAAAATTAGAAAGATAAAAATTATTGGGGATTGTAACTACCATTTATGCTGAAATTTAACCACCTGCGAGAAAACTGTATTAAATTCTCTATGAGATTGTATATTTATTAAGCAGTGATTTTTGAAGGAAACATAATAATTATACTAGACTGAATCAAAGATATACCGAATTTTTTGTGGATTTTAATACGTCGAAAACATGTCACAATGAAAAACAACTTGCTTCAGTATTTTTAATCAAAATGTAAAAAAAAATAAATATACAAGTCATTGAGGATTCAGATATGAGAACTATTGTCTATGGGTATAGAAATGAGTTACCTACTTGGATTTAAAGCTTCTTTTGATTGAAAATTATTGAATAAAATGTAAATTCAAGGAAATCTATACGAGTATATGAGGGTCAATTTATCAACTTTACTTGACAAGTCACTACCAATAAAATTGTGGAATATTTTACCATTCTACACTTGTATAGATTTCATTTTCATACTCTAGAAGATTATAACATCCAATAGACTTTGTCAAGTAGGAAATGGATTTCGAAATGACAAGTAGATCTCTTACTAGGATTAGTTGAATTGTTCTTTGCTTTTCGCCTAGCCTTGGGAAATTATTCGATTAAATCCTTTATTAATTTATACTTTTTGAGATGTGTCGATTAGACAGAGGCGGGTGAAAATATAGAATAAAATAACGACTTGAGATCAACCAACTACAAAGAACTATAAGAACATGATTATTCCCCTGAAACCATTTCTAATTGTGGATTGTTCAAAAAAATTGTCTGTGCAAGCCTGATTGTGTGATCATAGCGTATTGCCTATAGAATGTTTCATAGGCCGGTTGATTATTTCTTCTTTGGATAGTCAAGGTACGCGACAGATGCCGCAACTATCAGGCACAATAGCCAAAATCATAGGAATTTTAATGTGAACGGTTTTTGACGAAATAAATGAAAGTAGTTCGAATTTCACTACTTTTGCGATGGTATCTGATTTTGAGTAGCACAAGAATACAATTCATTTTAAATCGTTAGGTGGCGCCACTTGTAAAGACATTTGAACAAGTTTATTTTGGTTTCAAAAGTTTTGTTGAGGTTTGCAAATTCGTTACTAGTTGGAAACCGCACTGAACAGTCTATGAGGAGATGCAAACTAATCTTGGACACATGATTGAACAAGAAATATTTTGCGACCTCATTACGCAATCTTTCGTAGAATACACTGAATTATTCCAGTTGAGTAGAAATCTACCACATGTGGTTACCTTGCTAGTGACTGCTATGAATAGTTCGATTTATTGCCACAGATGGCATATGTATGGCTGTATGTACTCACGGTAGACAGTATAGTTATCCATTATAAGGCTTCTGGAAAAAACATGTATGTTTGTATAAGACACGAATGGAAGCTTGTACAGTGGTACTCACCATATCAGATTGATATAAAGAGTTATTACTCCTCGGCTCATTACTTAGGATTAGCTCTCCATTTATTCGTTGTCTATACAGGATCAGAATTTCAATTAGCATGTGATTGTTGAATTTATTGACCTAAGTGACATGAGTGCTAGGCATGCGCAGCCAGTTGATGACACTTTGTGTTGTAAATCAACTATTCATATTGCTTTTTCCTATTTTTCACTGGTGGTGGTAGATGGTTAATTAATGCATGGTTAGTTTGTAGGTAATTGTATTTGTAGGTAATTTTAATTGGATCAGCATGGCCATGAAGTAGTATGGCAGGTAGTATTGAATGTTAGTGGAGTGTCAAACATTCAAGTCACTACGAAATTCAAGAACCTTCAACAATTGTTTAAATAGAAGAACTTACAATTTCAATTATTATTGGATTCAAATGATGGCGACATGTAGATGGCGTTAGTAGTATGGCCTCCAAATCATGTCATAACTCGATTGAAACAATAGTACAGCATTTAATAATATTAATTGAAATTATAGTAGTTACTTCTATTTAAACAATTGTTGAAGGTTCTTGAATTTCATATAAGTTATCCATAATCAAAAGTGCGCTTTCCTTCAGCAGAGAAGCGCATAAAGAGTCGGGTGCCATCTATGACACTTTTATTGAAACTTTTTCCGCACATTCACAAAAGTTTTTTTTGATTATGGATAACTTATATGAAATTCAAGAACCTTCAACAATTGTTTAAATAGAAGTAACTACTATAATTTCAATTAATATTATTAAATGCTGTACTATTGTTTCAATCGAGTTATGACATGATTTGGAGGCCATACTACTAACGCCATCTACATGTCGCCATCATTTGAATCCAATAATAATTGAAATTGTAAGTTCTTCTATTTAAACAATTGTTGAAGGTTCTTGAATTTCGTAGTGACTTGAATGTTTGACACTCCACTAACATTCAATACTACCTGCCATACTACTTCATGGCCATGCTGATCCAATTAAAATTACCTACAAATACAATTACCTACAAACTAACCATGCATTAATTAACCATCTACCACCACCAGTGAAAAATAGGAAAAAGCAATATGAATAGTTGATTTACAACACAAAGTGTCATCAACTGGCTGCGCATGCCTAGCACTCATGTCACTTAGGTCAATAAATTCAACAATCACATGCTAATTGAAATTCTGATCCTGTATAGACAACGAATAAATGGAGAGCTAATCCTAAGTAATGAGCCGAGGAGTAATAACTCTTTATATCAATCTGATATGGTGAGTACCACTGTACAAGCTTCCATTCGTGTCTTATACAAACATACATGTTTTTTCCAGAAGCCTTATAATGGATAACTATACTGTCTACCGTGAGTACATACAGCCATACATATGCCATCTGTGGCAATAAATCGAACTATTCATAGCAGTCACTAGCAAGGTAACCACATGTGGTAGATTTCTACTCAACTGGAATAATTCAGTGTATTCTACGAAAGATTGCGTAATGAGGTCGCAAAATATTTCTTGTTCAATCATGTGTCCAAGATTAGTTTGCATCTCCTCATAGACTGTTCAGTGCGGTTTCCAACTAGTAACGAATTTGCAAACCTCAACAAAACTTTTGAAACCAAAATAAACTTGTTCAAATGTCTTTACAAGTGGCGCCACCTAACGATTTAAAATGAATTGTATTCTTGTGCTACTCAAAATCAGATACCATCGCAAAAGTAGTGAAATTCGAACTACTTTCATTTATTTCGTCAAAAACCGTTCACATTAAAATTCCTATGATTTTGGCTATTGTGCCTGATAGTTGCGGCATCTGTCGCGTACCTTGACTATCCAAAGAAGAAATAATCAACCGGCCTATGAAACATTCTATAGGCAATACGCTATGATCACACAATCAGGCTTGCACAGACAATTTTTTTGAACAATCCACAATTAGAAATGGTTTCAGGGGAATAATCATGTTCTTATAGTTCTTTGTAGTTGGTTGATCTCAAGTCGTTATTTTATTCTATATTTTCACCCGCCTCTGTCTAATCGACACATCTCAAAAAGTATAAATTAATAAAGGATTTAATCGAATAATTTCCCAAGGCTAGGCGAAAAGCAAAGAACAATTCAACTAATCCTAGTAAGAGATCTACTTGTCATTTCGAAATCCATTTCCTACTTGACAAAGTCTATTGGATGTTATAATCTTCTAGAGTATGAAAATGAAATCTATACAAGTGTAGAATGGTAAAATATTCCACAATTTTATTGGTAGTGACTTGTCAAGTAAAGTTGATAAATTGACCCTCATATACTCGTATAGATTTCCTTGAATTTACATTTTATTCAATAATTTTCAATCAAAAGAAGCTTTAAATCCAAGTAGGTAACTCATTTCTATACCCATAGACAATAGTTCTCATATCTGAATCCTCAATGACTTGTATATTTATTTTTTTTTACATTTTGATTAAAAATACTGAAGCAAGTTGTTTTTCATTGTGACATGTTTTCGACGTATTAAAATCCACAAAAAATTCGGTATATCTTTGATTCAGTCTAGTATAATTATTATGTTTCCTTCAAAAATCACTGCTTAATAAATATACAATCTCATAGAGAATTTAATACAGTTTTCTCGCAGGTGGTTAAATTTCAGCATAAATGGTAGTTACAATCCCCAATAATTTTTATCTTTCTAATTTTTTCACAGTCTACTTAACAAAAAAAAAGGTAATGTATTTGCTATTTCAACTAAAGGAAACCCCCACGACAGTACCAACTACTCTTTAAGAATTACACACTACATCTACCTATAGACAATAGTCTTCAAATTCTCAATAACTTGTAATAATAATAATAAATGCACATCGTTGAACCAAATAACGTGTATATTTCTAATTTAACATTTTTTCACATTCTAATGTAATCAAAGCTTGTATTGAAATTTACCATACTGAGATTAGGCAACCAGTATTACATGTAATAACAAAAAAATGCAGCATATTCAAAATATAATTTACATATTATACATCAGCCAAGATGAAAGTGGACACCATGCACGTTTATTTGTGCTCCAGGGCATCCCAGCCTGAGTACTCCTGAGAATCAATTCTTTCATCAGTGAAGAGTAGGCCACATGAAATGAAAGAAAAAATTAGTGAAAACGTGATTGTTTTCGATTTGTGTTATAAAATTTTGGCATTCAAATACTTTTGTATAAATAACATAGAGCATACTGTAGAATTAGGATAGTCTGCAAATTATGACTACAGAAAACTCTCCAAAATACTATCCCATATATCAGATATTTCACAGGTTTGGAAACTGAAAAAACTGAATCATTCGATACAACTCTCAATCCTATCAGTATAGTATATTTGTTACATTGAAATGAAGAGTTTGCAAGAAAAAAACCTATTATTATTATTATAACAATATAATGTTCCAATTTTAGATTAAAGATTCAAATTAGGCATTGTAAGTTGCTGTAAAATAGCGAACCAATACTTAGCATTAACCCAAGATAGAATTTTACAATATATTTCAACTATCAAATAATGGAAACAAGTCAATTAAACATCTGTCAGAAGGCTAATATCACAAGTTTGACAATAACATGAGATTCTTCGAAAAATTATTTGAAAACCTTCATCAGCTCTCTTTTAATCTGATTTCAGGGTTTGTTAAAAAACATTTATGTTGTTCATATTTGTATATCACATAGAATCACCAAAGAATTTTAAGAATATGAATATTACAAATGGTGGCATGTAGTGTAAACCACACACAGAAGTTTTTCAATTGATTACCTGGCAGTACCGAAATCTGTGAGTTTCAACAAATTTTATACATTTGAATGTGTTCAAATTATGTCAACACTGTCTCTTTTCATGTTTTTCTCTCTAAGTTCCTAAAGACAATAGCAATACCCCAAATTATTTGTGAACACAGCAACACAACCATAATTCAAGAAATTGTGATTTTCCGATAGTCCCACTACACCAAATGACAAATTATAAAAAACTCCCCATAGGACAATGCTATTACTTTCTACAATAAGTTACCAAATGAAGTCCAGCATATTGTAATTTGCATTTCAGTCTTACATTCCATTTTTTGTTAATTATAATTTAAAATTGTAATTTATACTTCGATTGGGCTTGCCCGTAAATAAATAAATGTCGGAAGTGATAAAATATTCCAAAATTGTATTAAATTAAAACCTCTCCTTTCCTTAGGTGAAATTTTGTGAAATGCTTACTTTTTATCTTTGTATGTGAACATAAAGAGTTTTCCTCCGAACCCAGACAGCCCAGGTCCATCTGTCATGGAGCCAACCGTAAGTAAATAAATGTCGGAAGTGATAAAATATTCCAAGATTGTATTAAAACCTCTCCTTTCCTTAGGTGAAATTTTGTAAAATGCTTACTTTTTATCTTTGTATGTGAACATAAAGAGTTTTCCTCCGAACCCAGACAGCCCAGGTCCATCTGTCATGGAGCCAAAGTGGTTCGGAATTCACTTTTACGTAAGATGTAGGCCCTGGGTCACCCTTGCTCGCACAAGCTCTGCTTCTCAGGGGGTTTCTCCGAAAACCTGGAAGATTCATTAAAAACAAAAATATATGTTCGTTTTAATTTATTCACTTCATACTACCTATCAGATTCACGTTTTCACATTAATTCCTAATAGCTTCCTGTATAGTTTACTAGGGCTATTAATATTTGTACTACTCTTTAGGCGTTTTCCATTTAGGGGTGTTGAGCCCTAGAGCTGCAATCCTCTGAGCAACACTTTATCACTGACTTTTTCGCAACAACTGTGTTTTCGTGGTTTTGACTTTTGTCTACTTGTGCTTCATGCACGTATAAAACGGGTGGTGCTCGAGGGGCAAGGGCCATGTAAACCGGTGCTTGCAGCTTCACTAAATAGAACGCATGGTCATATTATATGCTCCGGATAGCTCTGAGGATCTTCTTATGTTTAAATGGAAAGCAGCTTCTGTGGACGGTTTTCAGTTGGACCATTTCTCTATGACTAAAAACTTCTATACCATTCAGTTCCATGACCCTATAAAACACTATTATTATTATGAATACTCAAATGCAAAGAACAATTCAATAGTTACCTTTCAAGTTGTCCATACCATTTTATGATTTTTATCACAAGGGTGACTTTTGCATCATTGACTTACAAAACACTTTAATAATTACAAATTGACTTTCTGCTGGACAATTCTCTACGAAAATATTTAAGAGTTTTTTAATTTTACTAACAGCAACAGGTAACGTCCATAAACCAATTCGTTTTCATGACCTGCGCGAAGGGTGCGACACCTATAATTATTTCGTTGAACTGATGTAATGTTGCAAGGTCTTGTTTTGCCATAAGAGCTAGTGTATCTATTTTATCTGTTTTCTCACAATTAATCGAATTTTGGACATAAAATTGAGTTTGGTGATATTCCTTCATGTTCATAGTTTTAGAATATAATAACCGAAATGGCGTCAGAATTAAGCACTCATCCAAACAATAGGCGTATTTGTGCAGTGCCCCAATGCTTCAATCGTTCAGCAGGCAAAGTTTCTTTCCATCATTTTCCGATAAAAAACAAAGAGTTGCCTTCTTTATGTGGCCTTTGACGAATGCCTACGTATGTGAAAATGTCTGACAAATTTACCTCAACTTTCGACATCTTCCGTAATCAATTCAAATTTGAAAGAAAATAAAATGAAATACTATGGTCTCTCATGGGATTTGCGCCTAAACTCTGAGCGTCATCTAGCGGAAACGCATTTCGCAAAATGGGTGCGCCATCAATAATTATTTCAATGAACTGATATAAAGTATTCGAGCTATTTTGCCTTAAGCGGTAGTGTATTTATTTGAACTGTTTTCGAATTATTTATTGCTATTCTTGGCAACAAATGGGGTTTAGTGATATTTTCTAGTGTTCATACATTTAGAATCAGATAACTGCAAATGGCAACAGAGAAGTCAAAAGTTCCATTATCAAAAGTATTCGATCAGTGCTCCAATACTGAATGCTTCATCTATAGTTACACCATTGTTTAAATAGAAGTTAGATAGTTAGTACCTTTGGAATCGGTATTGGACCCAAACTCAAGTGTCATCTGGCATGATTAGTTACAAACATGAATATTTGACGTCATATTGATGCAGGTTCTTCAGGCTACCCTGATTTTAATGTTGTACCATTGTTTCAATCAAGTTACGACATGACTTGGAGGTCAGATCATTGAAGTTACGACATGACTTGGAGGACAGACCACTGACGCCATCTACATGTCGCCTTCATTTGAATCCATTAATATTATTCACATAGGGTTGGCTTACTATCTCACTTCTATTTAAACAATGGTACCACAGACAGTTCCTTTACATAATTTCCCATTCGAAAACAGAGAGTAAAGGCTCGTTTATACCCCTACGAATATCCGAATTTTTTTTAATGAATTATGAATTACATATTGTAATTTTTCAGTAATCGGGATTAAATATTACTACATTACCAAAAAAATGACACGCTGGTTCATCATTCTCCGCAATATTTTCGCCTTAAAAGCGTCGATTCGCAGAAAAATTGTGAATATTCGAAAGGGTATGAACGAGCCCTCATGCAAAAGGTTGTAATGCCTGACTAGATAAAAATGTCTGATAAACTTATTTCTTCTGCTGATTCACGCCTAAATTCTGAGCGTCATCTATTGGGAACGCATTTCGCAAATTGCTCAATCAACTGTAAATACTCTTCTTCTTCTCAGACTAAGTGCTTTCGCAATCATATTCATAAAAATCTCAGTCGATCAGGATACATATATGGTCAGATCGTTGTGTCCCATGATACGGTACCAACATTCCCATCATAAACTATGGAGTCGTGAAATGATTTTACTGTATAGTTAGCATAGTCTGTCGGAAGATGGCGTTACTGAGCTTAACTCGTGTGTGTTCCATCGTGAACCTTTAATACTATCTCTTCTTTTGGTTACGTCAATCCAAACATAATGTAGATTGTAGGTTAGAATTGTGGAGGTCTCAAACATTATCATTGTCTCTGTCAGAAATTGACGTAATTGAGTTCTGATTTCGACGAATATATCTATTCAGTTCGAATATCGTTATTTAATATAAAGTGAAAGATGTAACAGTATTTACTTTGGGGTTGGAGGGGGGGGGGGTCAGAAATAAAATCAGCACTTATAATATGAAGACAGGAGAAAGAATGACACCCACTGGCGCTCAGAAGTGTGTCTAAGTGGACGATGGTATTCTCTAAGGGCACTTGAAACTTAGTAAAAAATTGCCATTGGTAGTTCAGAGAGGGGAATGATTTATTTTTCTACTGATTTTGATCATATTCATAGATCATCTCTGAATTATATTATAATGGGTTTGGTCTTTATTTGAGATGTTGAGAGTACACATAAAGGCAATATGCAATTACCAATCTGAAGGTCACTGATGATGACGTCATAGTGAATTAGTCTTCTATGGGTTTTTTATGTACTGTTTCACAAACTTTTACTGTTATTGAGAGTACACAGACGAAAAAAATCACACCTGTAGGTCACTAATGATGACGTCAAGGTGGATGAATTAGTCTTCAATAGGTTTTTATGTACCTACATACTTGATCAACTGTTTGTTGAGAGACAGAAAACGAACCTCTCAGTGGCACTTGATCAAGTGTGACGTCACATTCGACCCCACCATCACTCGCTACGACTTGATCAACTGTTTGTTGAGAGACAGAAAAAAGTCGACGAAGTCGAAACCTCTCAGTGGCACTTGATCAAGTGTGACGTCACATTCGACCCCACCAGAGAAGTGTGTCTAAGTGGACGATGGTATTCTCTTAGGGCACTTGAAACTTAGTAAAAAATTGCCATTGGTAGTACAGAGAGGGGAATGATTTATTTTTCTATTGATTTTGATCATATTCATAGATCATTTCTGAATTGTCTGATGTACTTACCTACATTATCCACTCGAGACAACCCCACTACTTGAATGGACTTCGTCAAGGTGGATGAATTAGTCTTCAATAGGTTTTTATGTACCTACATGATCAACTGTTTGTTGAGAGACAGAAATAGTCGACGAAGTCGAAACCTCTCAGTGGCACTTGATCAAGTGTGACGTCACATTCGACCTAGAGGTGGGATAATGAACACTCGATACGTGAGCTGTCACGATACGTAGTAAAATCGCTGTGGTTTCCTTATGACTCGACGTTCATTTCACTACGAGTCACGTCAAACTCGCAACGAGTCGAGTGTTCATAATCTCACCACAGCACTCGCTACGTTAGAAGAGGGGCGCCAGGCCAGAGAGGGAACGGCACCAGGAATAGGAACTGAATCTTACATTCATCGCTGGAGTTTCATAGAGTGGAGATGTGGGACGCAAATATGAGACGTGAATGAACGATTCATCAGTTTACAATGATTTATCATTTGTTCTGTTTCACAAAAGAGTTTGTTGCGAGTACACATAATTCTAAGTATAGTGCCAATAATTTTTGTTCATACTCTCTAGAAACTAGACAGTTTGTAGTGAGAGTACATATGGAAGTCAAACATGAAGGTCACTCATGAATACTGATGAAAAAACAAAAACACTTTACCTTCATCAAGGTCAAACAACATGAACATTTTTCGAATCCGAAAAGGACATTTCGAGGTCATTGACACAGTGGCATCCATGCACCAGACATAAAGTTGAAGGTCACTGATGATGATGACGTCAAAGTGAATTTGTCTTGAATGTTTTTTTATGTACTGTTTCAATAGTTTGTTGAGAGTATACACATAAAGTTCATACAAAAAAAAGTCTTCGAGCTTGAAGAACAAGTGAAGGTAACACATGTTGATTATTATTCTTCAGTAGACACATACCCCCCACCCACCAGCAACGCCAGAAGAGCGATCCTAAGCCAGAGGCAAATGAGAGCTTATCCTATTCGTCAATGGATTTCTGTAGTGTACAGACGTGTGTTGTCTCTACAAATCTTGTATCGAGTTGTTTGTAATGAGTAGGTACACATGAATGCTACACTAGTCTTCAATGAATGTTGTGTGTACTTTTTACAAACTTGATTGTAGGGATGAGTATACGTGAAAGTCATACGACAAACACTGGAAAAAACAGTACCCAACCAAAAGATCTTCACTACCTTGTGTGCAACTATTATTAATGTCATCTCAAGGTCAAACACGTACCCTGAGTTCAAACACAACGTCATACGACAAGAAAAATTTCAAAGTCCGCCAAGGACATCTGGAGGTTCCCTACCAAGTGTCCACCAAGGAGATCTGGAGGTTCCCTACCAAGATCTTCATTACCGTGTATGAAATCTCTCCCAACTATTACCAAAATTTCATCTCAAGGTCGAACACCTACGTCACTAAGCCCCCACCATGCGCAAGTTCGCACCAACACCGCATCGATACAGTGAGGGCTGAGACTGAACAGATCAGAGTTCATATATCTGACTGGAGCTCCGTGGTATACGGACGTGTGCATTCTCGGACTCGCTACTTCAGATTTTTATGTGTACACATGAAGGTCATACACAGTAGCAAGTCTGGAGTACATATGGTCGTACACAGTTGCAAGACATGAAGGTAATAAGTACTCAAGTACTTGATCACAATTACAGTACACAGGTCATACGCAGTAGCAACACTTGGAGGTACTTGAAACATGCCTCGTCATCATTACCGTGTATGAACAAAATCCCAATGTCACGCCAAGGTCAAACTCAAACCCTGAACACTACAAAAAAATCTACATCAAGGTCAAACAACTACCAAATTATAAAGTAATTTCAATGACATCTCGAGGTCATTGCCACACAGTAGCGCCCATCTCCACCGCTACTCGAAACGTTAAAAGAGTAAAAGAGTGGTAAAATAAAAGCCTACATGTGTTGATAATCAATCTTCAATAGTTTCAAAAGTAAGGAAAACTTTGATCAGTATACCCAGTAGACACCCTCACACCACCCACCCACATGGTCAAAAGATGGATCTCAAGCCAGACAGAAATAAGAGTTTAAATTCGTCGGTCGCTGGTTTTCTGCGGTGTACAGACGTGAATTATCTCTGCAAATATCTGTAAAAGACACATGATTGTCCCATGTACTCTTACAAACTAGACAGTTTATAGTGACTACACACGGAAGTCACACATGCAGATGAAGTATAGGCACGGATTAACTTCTCTGGCTGACTGCTCGACTGCTAGGTATACAACTTCTGATTTCATATCACCATACCCACTTCTTTTATAATAGATAGTGAACCACCCCCACCACAGTCTTATGCACTTCGTGTGCGATGCAAAGCACCCACCATGCGTGAGTTTGCATTGCATCGATAGATGACGGAGAGTAAATAGTAGTCGCTACATAGCCGCAACGTATGGGTGTGTGACGTCAGCAGACCCACTCCATCGTGTCGAGAGCGAGAACCTGACACACATCAGTGAATCGTCGTGCGCATAGCGCTGACGTAACGCGACCTCTCCCCCCACCACCATCGCAAGGTATACATCACGGGAGAGGAATCAGAGCTAACATATCTGACTGGATCTCCGTGGTGTGCAGACGTGTACCTTCTCCATACTTTGGTATAGATTTTCATGTGTACTCCACAAATGAGAATCATACACAGTAGCTGTAGTAGGTATACATGCAGGTCATGCAAGACATGGATGTAAAAAAAAATATGTGTACTTACAAAAAGTACTTGTCCGTGTATGAAAAAAATTCCAAGTCATCACAATGTCATCTCAAGGTTAAACACAAACCCTGAACACCTCTCCCAACAATATAAATCAAGGTTAAACACAAAATTTCAAAGGCATCTCTAGGGCATGCAAAGGTCATAGACCTACACAAAGGTACTTATGCACCAAGGTCATCACTGAAGGTCACCACAAGGTCAACGATGACGTCATAGTGGTGGGGGGAGGCCCAGAACCGGCTCAAATCTCCTACTTGAAACCACAGAAATTAAAAAAACAACTTCATCTGAGATGGTCATGACTCCATCGAAAAATTTTGTTAATTAAACACTAGTTGTCAGAACTCATTAAACATCATAAGTTTGCACAAATACTTCAGTCGAAATGTCCTCATTCTCAGATGAATAAAAACGAGATATGTTAAAACTTTATTATAAATTTGATAGGAATAGTACGAAAACAGCACAAATTTATTTTGAATTATATCCGGAAAGACAACAGCCGGATAGAGCATTATTCGGAATTTTGGACAAACACTTGGCTGAATACGGTGCGTTTCAAAAACCAAGAATGAAATATGGAAGCAGAATGGTACAAAATATTAGACGTAGCTTATTAGCCGAGGTAAAATAATTGTTCATTCCATATTCGAAGAAGTATAATTATTTTTGGTACTTTTTTAGATAAATGCAGACCCTTCCAATTCAACACATCAAGTCTCGGCAGAAATGGATGTGCCACAGACGAGCGTTTGTAGGGAATTCAAAAAAAGTTGTTTGAAATGTTATAAGATACATATTTCATAAAAATTACATCCAGGTGATCCTGAGAGAAGGATGGAATTTTGTAGCTGGTTCTCGAATAGGGTAGACCCTACAAACTTCTTGAAAAACATTATTTGGACCGACGAAAGTACTTTTTCGAACTGTGGTGTTTTTAATAGAAATAATGAGCACATTTGGAGTGAAAATAATCCACGACACTTCAAAGAAGTCAGACCACAAGTTCGGTTTCGTTTGAATGTGTGGGCTGGAATTTATGACGACCGAGTACTTGGACCTCATTTCTTCTCTAATACTTTGAACGGGGAAACCTATCTTCGGTTCTTACGAAACGAATTCGAAGAATAT